>JAINVK010000662.1:632500-668494 GCA_030068075.1 Paguma larvata | reverse complement strand
CCCTAACCCTATACCCTAACCCTAACCCTAAACCCTAACCCTAAC
This sequence comes from Paguma larvata, assembly GCA_030068075.1. Classification (NCBI taxonomy): domain Eukaryota; kingdom Metazoa; phylum Chordata; class Mammalia; order Carnivora; family Viverridae; genus Paguma; species Paguma larvata. The sequence goes on along the minus strand of JAINVK010000662.1, from coordinate 668,449 downwards.
CCTAACCCTAACCCTAACCCCTACCCTAACCCTAACCCTAACCCTAACCCAAACCCTAACCCTAACCCTAACCCCTAACCCCTAACCCCTAACCTAACCCAACCCCAACCCCAACCCCAACCCCAACCCCAACCCCAACCCCAACCCCAACCCCAACCCCCAACCCTAACCCTAACCCTAACCTAACCCTAACCCTAACCCTAACCCTAACCCTAACCCCTAACCAACCCTAACCTAACCCTAACCCTAACCCTAACCCTAACCCTAACCCTAACCCTAACCCTAACCCTAACCCTAACCCTAACCTAACCCTAACCCTAACCCTAACCCTAACCCTAACCCTAACCCTAACCCTAACCCTAACCCTAAGCCCTAAGCCCTAAGCCCTAAGCCCTCGCCCTCGCCCTCGCCCTCGCCCTCGCCCTCGCCCTCGCCCTCGCCCCGCCCTCGCCCTCGCCCTCGCCCTAACCCTCACCCTAACCTCACCCTCACCCTCACCCTCACCCTCACCCTCACCCTCACCCTCACCCTCACCCTCACCCTCACCCTCACCCTAAACCCTCACCCTCACCCTCACCCTCACCCTCACCCTAAACCCTCACCCTCACCCTAAACCCTCACCCTCACCCTCACCCTCACCCTCACCCTCACCCTCACCCTCACCCTAACCCTAACCCTCACCCTAACCCTAGCCCTAACCCCTAGCCCTAACCCCTAGCCCTAACCCTAACCCCTAACCCCTAGCCCTAGTCCTAGCCCTAGCCCTAGTCCTAGCCCTAGCCCTAACCCCTAAACAGTAAACCCTAAACCCTAAATCCTAGCCCTAGCCCTAGCCCTAGCCCTAGCCCTAGCCCTAGCCCTAGCCCTAGCCCTAGCCCGGGCTCTGCCCCCATGGGGACCCCATTGCTGTGGGTGAGAACGCCAGGCACCTGGGGCCCGGGAGCGGGGCAGGGTGATTCGGTGTGGGACGTGGACCGTCCCCACGCCGTTGGCGAAGCCGGGCCGGAGCTGCACAGGGGGTTTCCGGAGGCCCCACCCCAGCCCGGCCCGGGGAGGAGGTGGCCCTTGGGCCCCGAGACTCAGCCTGAGCGGCTCCCCCGCAGGCGCCCTCACCTCAGCCCTCCGGGGAGAGCGCCGCCCCGCCGGGGGTTCTGCCCCCGGAGCCTCCCGGGACCGGGCCCTAACCCTAGCCCTAGGCCTCGCGGGCCCCCTAACCCTAGCCCGCCCCCCGAGTCTGCCCCTAAGCCGACGCCTGAGCCGCCCCCGCGCATGGGCCCTCACCTCCGCCCTCCAGGGAGATCACGGCGCCGCCAATGCTTCGGCCCTGGGGACGTCCCCGGCGCGGGCCCTAACCCTAGCTCGGGCTCTGCTCCCATGGGGACCCCATTGCTGGGGGCGGGAACGCCAGGCACCTGGGGCCCGGGAGCGGGGCAGGGTGACTCGGCGAGGGACGTGGACCGTCCCCACGCCGTTGGCGAAGCCGGGCCGGAGCTGCACAGGGGGGTTCCGGAGGCCCCACCCCAGCCCGGCCCGGGGAGGAGGCTGGCCCTGGCGCCCCGAGACTCAGCCTGAGCGGCTCCCCCACAGGCGCCCTCACCTCAGCCCTCCTGGGAGTGCTCGGCCCCGCCGGGGGTTCGGCCCCCGGAGCCTCCTGGGACCGGGCCCTAACCCTAGACCTAGGCCTCGGGGCCCCCCTAACCCTAGCCCGCCCCCCGAGTCTGCCCCTAAGCCGACGCCTGAGCCGCCCCCGCGCATGGGCCTTCACTTCCGCCCTCCAGGGAGATCACGGCACTGCCTTCGTTTTGGCCCTGGAGACGTCCCCTGCCCGGGCCCTAACCCCAGCCCGGGGTCTCTCCCCATGGGGACCCCATTGCTGGGTCTGAGAACGTCAGGCACCTGGGGCCTGGATGAGGGGCAGATGACTCTGCAGGGCAGGTGGAATGTCCCTGTGCCATTTGGGTAGCTGGGATGGAGCTCCACAATTGCAGATATCCCTGTATGGTCCCTAACCCAAGTCCAGGCTCTCTCCTCCTGGGATCCCATTCCTAGGTGAGAAACCTAGCCATTTGGGGCTCAGAAGCATGGCAGGATTACTTAGCGGGGACCTTGCTTCAGCCCCATGTTATTGCGATGCTGGGATGGAGCTCCACAAGTTGGTTCCTGAGGCTTAGCCCAACCAGGTCCGAGGCTAGTCTGGCCCTGGCGCCCTTAGACTCAGCCTTACCGGCACCCCCTCATGCACCCATGACTGAGCCCTCTATGGAGACTGTGACACTTCTGGTGTTTGGGCACTGCCGGGGGTTCGGCACCCGGAGCCTCCCGGGACCGGACCCTAACCCCAGCCCTAATCCTCGAGCGCACCCTAACCCTAGCCCTACCCCCAAGTCTGCCCCTTGTCTACACCTGACCCGCCTCCGCGCATGGGCTCTCACCTTTAGCCCTCCACGAGGTCTTGGCGCTGGTGTTGCTTCGGCCCTGCAGATGTCTCTGGCTCGGGCACTAACCCTAGCCCAGGTTCTCTCCCCTTGGGGACCCCATGCCTAGGTTGAGAATGCCAGACACCTGGTTTTCAGAAGCAGGGCAGGGTTCCTCGGCGTGGGACGTGGAAGGTGAAAGGTCAGTACTAATTAATAAAGCTCCACCCCCACTCGACCAGTTTGAAGCAATACATAGAGCTCCGGTACCCCTCAAATAGAGACAGCTGTTTCATGCCTTGAAAGTAGAGACACCTGTTTCCCGTCTTGGATACATGCATATATGGAGTCTGTGGGCTCCTTTCGCGGTTGCCAGTTTAATGGAGTGGCTGACCGCAGCCTGTTGGAATCTCAGTAAAGGCTCCTGGCTTTGCATATGTGTCTCGTGGTCTTTGGGGGACGATATGAGGACGGTACTTTTGGTGCGTTGTTCTGGAGTCGATCTCAAAGACCCAGACTGCGTTGAGCGTTGACAGGCTGGTGGTAATCGAGTGCTCTCTGTGTTTTGTTGTGTCCTTTTGTAGTAGCTTTGTCTGGCACGAGCTTAAGGGGACGCCCGGGAGCCAGGCGGACGTGCTAGTGGCTCCCGGGCCAGGGTGAATCAAGAGACGTCTTGACCTGACTTCGGGTTTAGGTAGATCAACTATTTTCTCGGTTTACAATTGTTCAGTAACTCCAGCAGGACAGAGCAGGTCACATTTGCCTGATGGTGCCCGTGGAAAATGGGGTAGGCAGTCATCCCATTCTCAGGTTTTGTGTTTTGTTTTGTTTCAGTACCGGTACATCGTATTGTTGTTTTTGTTGTCTGTGTTGTCTTTGTAATCGGTGTGTGGATTACTATGGGCCAGGCAGAGTCAACGCCTCTAACCATTGTTTTAAACCATTTCAAGGACTTCCGGAAGCTGGCGGCGAAAAAGGGCCCAGAACCATCCGCTTCCCCCATGGCCCTACTTTATCCTATCCTACCTCCCTTGGATGGGAGCTTGGAGGAGGAAATTCTGATGCTGCCGCCACTGTATCTACCCTAGGGAGCTGGGAAGGGTGTGGTGGGAAGGGGAGCGGCAGAGCTTTGGGAACAGCAGGGGCGGCATGATGGAGGGAAAAAGCTCCAGGTAACATGGCAGGTGACGCAACTAGCCCGCCCCATACCCGAGCTCGCGGGTGAAGGGAAGCTTAGCTGCCAGAACCAGACTTGGTGGCCCTTCCCCTACGAGCTATAGGGCCACCCGATGTAGATGGGAGGCAATACCTAGTCCACTGACTTTTCGCTCCTAGTGATCTTTATAACTGGAAGCTACAAAACCCTAAATTCTCTGAGAAACCTAGTAAGCTGATTGATTTGTTAGAGTCTGTCTTGTTTACCCATCAGCCTACCCTGGGACGATTGTCACCAGCTGTTACAAATCTTCTTTACTACAGAAGAATGGGAGAGGATCCTGGCCGAGGCCCGAAAATTGGTTCCAGGCCCGGATGGGAGACCCACGGCCAACCTGGACCTCATCAACTTAGGATTTCCCCTGACACGGCCGGAGTGGGACTTTAACACCGAGGAAGGTAGGTAGAGGTTAAAGGTCTATTGCTAGACTCTAATGGGAGGGCTCCGGGTGGCTGCTAGGCAAACCACAAATTTGTCTAAGGTGAGCCAGGTAAAGCAGGGACGGGAAGAGTCTCCGGGGCCTTCCTGGAGAGATTAATGGAGGCATATCGGACCTACACTCCCCTGGACCCAGAGGCTCTGGAGAATCGGTCGGCTGTAAGTCTGGCTTTCGTCAATCAGTCGGCCCCTGATATATGCCAAAAGCTGCAGCAGCTGGAAGGATTCGAAGGTAAGAGGCTGGCTGAGGTCTTGGCTGTGGCTGAGGTTTACAACTGGGAAACCCCAAAAGAAAGACAAACTCAGGTTTAGCAAAGATACTGCTGGCAGCATCAGCTGACCCCAAAACTAAAAGGCAGGAACTCAGGGACATGGCTGAGGGGGAAAAAGGACGGCTCCGCAGGCTTCAGAAAGACCAGTGCGCCTACTGTAAGGAAAAGGGCCGCTGGAAGAATGAGTGCCCTAAGGGCTCGGGTGATGGAACAAAAATGTTAGAATTAGGTGAATTGGATGACTGAAGGGAACGGGATTCGGAGCCTCTCCCCGAGCCTTGGGTAACCCTAAAATTCGAGGGGAAACCAATACGCTTTATGGTCGATACTGGGGCTCAGCACTCAATTTCGAAACAACCTCTAGGCAGAATATCTCAGAAACAATCGTGGGTGCAGGGAGCCACGGGGATGAACTGATATTCATGGACTACCCGAAGAACGGTGGACCTGGGGAAGGGCCAGTAACCCGCGCCTTCATAGTCATCCCTGAGTGCCCCTGCCCCTTACTGGGGAGAGATCTGCTCAGTAAAGTGGGGGCCCACATTCACTTCAACCCCTCTGGAGTCTCGGTGACGGATGACGCCGGTGAGGCCGTAAATGTCTTAACCTTGGCCTTGGAAGAGTACAGGTTATTTAAAGAACCCCACATGTCGATAAGGGGCACCAGTGAGCTGTTGTCCCGCTGGATATGGGAGATCCTGGAAGCTGAGTGGAAACGGGAGGACCCGGATGGGCTAAGCACCGGCCTTCTATAATTGTCCAGCTCAAGACATGCCACTCCCGCCTGGGTAAGACAATACCTGATGCCTGAAAAAGCCAAACAAGGGATTGCACCCCATATTAGGCGCCTTAGAAACCTGGGCATTCTGATTCCCTGCTAATCCACGTGGAATACTCCCTTGTTGCCAGTTAAAAAGCCAAACTCCTCAGATTACTGCCCAGTACAAGACTTAAGGGAGGTAAACAAGAGGGTGGAAGATATACACTCTACCGTGCCAAATCCATACACTCTCTTGAGCTCTTTGCCTCCGGGACGAGCAGTTCATACTGTATTGGACTTAAAGAATGCTTTCTTCAGTCTACCTCTTGCCCCTGCCAGTCAACCCCTATTTGCATTCGAGTGGACAGACCTGGAAAATGGATTCAATGGACAGCTAACCTGGACACGGTTTCCCCAGAGTTTTAAAAACTCCCCCACCATCTTTGATGAGGCACTCCACGAGGACCTGGGTGAGTATAGGCGAGCCCACCCTAAGGTCAGTCTGTTACAGTATGTGGATGACCTCCTGATTGCCGGAGAAACCACTGGAGGCTGGAGCTTGCAAAGCTGCAACCGGAGAATTACTTGGGACCCTGAGATATCGTGTGTCTGCTAAAAAGGCCCAGCTCTGTCAGGAAAAGGTGACATATCTGGGGTGCATACTCAAAGGGGGAAGGAGATGGCTCTCTCAGGCAAGAAAAGAAACTATCTTACACATTCCCCGACTTGCCACTCGCGGAGGGGTAAGAGAATTTCTGGGGTCCGCTGGATTTTGTAGGTTATGGATCCCAGGATTTGCTGAAATGGCGAAACCACTTTATGAAGCCACGAGGGGAGGGAATGCCCCGTTGGATTGGACTGAGCCTATAGACAGGGCATTCCGCCAGGTCAAAAGAGCCCTCCTGGAGACCCCGGCCCTGGCCTTGCCAGACCTCACCAAACCGTTCCACCTGTTTGTGGATGAAAAGCAAAGGGTAGCTACAGGAGTCCTTACCCAAACACTGGGGTCATGGCAGCGGCCGGTGGCATACGTGTCCCAAAGACTTGACCCGGTGGCAAGTGGGTGACCCCCATGCCTCCACATAATTGCAGCCATAGTAAAGGATGTCGACAAATTGACTCCGGGACAGCCGCTCCAAGTGACCACCCCCCATGCCATAGGAGTCTTAAAATGCCCTCCTGATAAATGGCTGACCAATGCCAGGTTGACGCATTATCGCGTTTTGCTGCTAAACCCCCCATGGGTCCAGTTCACAGCCAGCAGTGCCTTAAACCCGGCTACTCTCTTGCCTAATCTGGACCTGGAGGCTCCCAGACATGATTGTTTTGAGATTCTGAGCCACCTACAGGGAACTAAACCAGACCTAAGAGATGAACCCTTGCCAGACGCAGAGGCCACTTGGTATACAGATGGCAGCAGCTTCATTAAGGATGGCACCAGGTATGCAGGGACGGCAGTCATGACGGACAAGACATCATCCCCCCGTACCATCTCCCAGTGTCAATAGGTTCGGAAAACGGACCTGCATTCATCTCTCAGGTAACCCAGAAACTGGTAAAGATGTTGGGGACAGATTGGAAATTACATTGCATATATCGTCCCCAGAGTTCAGGGCAGGTACAAAGAATGATTCCAACCCTTAAGGAGACCTTAACTAAATTAACCCATGAGACTGGCGGTGACTGGGTAGCTCCCCTCCCCTTTGCTCTTTTCAGAGTACTCCTTATGAAATTATGTATGCTCAGCCTCCATCTCTGTTGCCTAAAGGCCAAGTTCCTAGCTGAGCTTGATGATCAAAAATTTCTTTCCTCCTTACAAGCGCTATTCCAGGTACAAAAAGCACTCTGGCAGAACACCAAACCAAACCAGAGAGAGGGCAGCACTTACAGGACCTGTTCCAGGCAGGGCGGTTGTAACCCCCTGAAAGTTTCTTTCACTCCGGCTGGCAAAGCAGTAAAATATTGGGAACGAGAAAAGATACGGGGACTACGCCTATACAAGGGACCCATGATTGGGCCCCATTAGGTACTAGTGAAGGGGGGAATGAAAGGTCCCGGACCAATCAATCAGGTTCCACCCCTCACCAGACCAGCTTGAACCAATCCATAGAGCACTTGCACCCTTCAAATAAAGACACCTGTTTCCCGCCTTGGAAGCTACAGACACCTGTTTCCCTTCTGGAAATATGCGTATAAGGAGCCTGCACGCCCTTCTCGTGGTCGCCATTTTACGGAGTGGCTGACCCCAGCATGCTGGAATCTCAATAAATGCCCTTGCCTTTGCATACGTGTCTCGTGGTCTTTGGGGGACGATCCGAGGACCCAACAGAAGGTCCCCATGCCATTTGCGAAGCCAGGATGGAGCGCCACGAGGGGGTTCCTGACGCTCCACCCCAGCCTGGCCTGGGGAGGAGGCTGGCCCTGGCGCCGCAAGACTCAGCCTGAGCGGCACCCTCGCATGCGCCCTCAACTCAGCCCTCCAGGGAGACCGAGGCACCGCCGGGGTTTTGTCCCCGGAGCCTCCTGGGACCGGGCCCTCACCCTAGCCCTAGGCCTCGAGCGCACCCTAACCCTAGCCCTACCCCCAAATCTGCCCCTAAGCCTACAGCTGAGCCGCCCCTGCGCATGGGCCCTCACCTCTGCCCTCCAGGGAGATCACAGTGCCGCCGTCGCTTTGGCCCTGGAGACGTCCCTAATCCTAGCCCAGGCTCTCTCCCCATGGGGACCCCATTTCTAGGTCTGAGAATGCCAAGCACCTGGGGCCCAGAAGCGGGGCAGGGTGACTCGGCGTGGGACGTGGACCGTCCCCATGCCACTCGAGCATTGAGAGTCAAAGACTAGGAAAAATCCTTAATTATTCTAACCAACAGTATCACAAGACCCAAATAAATATGGAAGAGGAATGAAATAGTTAAAAAAAAAAAAAAAAAGACCAGACTTGTCAGGGACTTTTGGGATGGCTACAATGCATCTTTCCTTTCCATGGTGTGACCTCCCGCCCAGGAGGCATTGCGTTTGAATATAATGCTCGGTCCTCTAATACTCCACATGTGTCGTTTGTAGAAGCTGTCGATAAGCCAGAAAAATAGGACATCCGAGAAAATCCTGCTAGCCCAGACATTCCTCATCCCCTCCCACTATTTCGGACCCCTGGACCGACCTCTGAACCTGCCCTGACTGCAGTACCCTGGTCTTTGCCCCTTTCAGCAGGAAGTAGTTATGATGGGTCGTCATCCCAGTTCCTAAAGGCAGTTAGGAGTCGCGTGTTCAAAGCGGGGAATGTAATAGGAAAAGATGGGATTCGGTAGGCAGAGAAAGGGTAGGACCTGGGGGCCCTCGGTGAAAGAAACAACAACACATATTTTGGAACTATGCTGGGAGCATCTGACCACAGCAAAGCCCTTCAGGCATAAAGTTCCTCTTAAGAAACAAACATCTGTGCCTAACACCCCAAATAACCTATTATTATTGGAAGATAAACCTGTGAGAAGGAAAGCCAACAATTGCTGAACATGTCTCTTCAAGACCTCAAAAATAAATATAAATGAAAATGGAATGAACTTACAAAAGAAGAGGAGGGATTGTTAGAAGTAAGGGAGAGGGTTCGTTTCCAGAAATACCAACTAGAAGCTGTGCTATCTGGGTAACGGTAGGTTTCCAGCCTATTGGAAATCTGCACAAACCTCCCCACCCCGCAGTGGAGTCCCAAACCCTTAGACACCTCGCTTCCTGGTGCCTCTCCCCCACCTCCCTCCGTTTCACAGGATTATTTTTCAAAGGCTTTGCAATGAGTGTGCGCCACAGAACTGAAGTCTCCACGCCGCCCCAGGGAATGTACACTTGCTCTAATCAGACTACTTTCTGTCTTCCCTGGGCACAGGTGGCTTCCGGGTGAGGTTGTAACCTCTGTAGCACTCAGCCAATGAGGAACAAGGGGAGGGACTTCGTAGCACTCAGCCAATAAGGAACAAGAGGAGGGACTTCATGCTAGGTAATAAATGGTCTGCCGTAACCACCCTGAGTGTGCCTGTCCGTCAGACACCTGCTCCGGTAAGAATGTTGACTAAAGCCTTGCTTCACTGGGCTCCGAGTCTCTGCATCCCCCCTTTGGGGCGGTGGGCTTGTTTGTCACACCTTCTGGTTCCTGTCAATCCCAAGCCCTTGAGATTCCCACAATTCCATCCGTTTGGGCTTGGCAGAAGCTGTAAGTATGATCCTCACAAGAGAGACAGAAGGAAGAAAAACCCCAAACACAGTTTCCCTTTTTTATACAGAATTTGTACAATATATTTCTCATTTGCATATTTTACCCACAATTTAACATCCTTTTTACAGGCTGAAATCACTCAGCTTGATATAATCAAAATTCTTTCTTCCAAACAAATAAGAAAAATTCAAAATCGTAAACCCGTAAGAAAACAAATTAAAAACGATGATGAAAATAAGTCACTCCTCCCATTAGGAACAGTGTCAGTTTGTACAATATATAGGATTTGGGTCAGAATCTCTTTATAAATCAGGCACATGTTTCCACGACACCTTCGTGCCTGTCAGTTTTACCTCCCACCTGGCAGTTCTGCCTCCAAGACAGATCAAAGGAGGCCGGGCTTGGTAGCATCCATTCTTCCGGACACTGCGGGCCCATGGGGACCAGGAGCCCAGGTGGGTGGGACGCAGGGTGGTGGGGCCGGCAGGGCTGAGCAGGGGAGAGCAGTGGCTGCGTGCGCAAAGCAGAACCTGGGCTCGCTCTGTGCCAAGCCAGAAGGACCAGAACTTTGAGGGCATAAGACAGCAGCAGTGCCGAGCTGGCGTTTGCTCACAATTGGGCCTCCCAGAACGATGCGGGACCACCCCAAGAGGTGTCACCCTGCTCTGCTGTCTGTCCTGCTTTGGTCGGTCAGTCTGGGACATGAGGGCCACAGGCAGCAGCGAGGCGAGGCAGCAGGGAAAGTGGGGCCTTCTCTAAAAGCGGAGAGCAGTTTCCGCCAAGCTGCAGTACCTGGAGCTCACAACCCGACACCATGGGGGACCAGACTGAGCCCGGGGCCCCAGGCTTGAGGTCCCCAAATTTCAGGATGGGCCCCTCAGTTTCCATCTCCTTTGAACTGTCCCCCGCATGCTGGCTCAACGTGTAGCTTGGGGCTTGACTGCGAATCCAACTCTCAGGCTGCACGAGGATGCTGCACCTTGGCCTCCTGGCCCAGCAGGCAGAAGTGCCTCTGCAGGAAGACGCTCCTGGGACCCGCACTCTCGGGCCCTTCCAACCCAGACCCCCGCAAAGGGGGCTTCAGAGGCCACAGGAGCGCTCGCCTGCTCCACTCAGGCCGCGCTCAGGCCCGGGCGGCCGCCCTGAGACGGCAGCAGCCCCAGGCGCTTTTCGCCAAGCCTTGTGCACAGCCCACGTACCCACCCCCGCCTCACGCTCCAAAGCATCACTTTCACTGCGATCATAAAAAGAAAAATGGAAGACAGCATTCGTGAGACCTAGCGCACTTACTGCCAGAAAAATGACGGCCCAAGCAGCAAGCGGAGCCGTGAGGTGGACGTGATGGGTGGCCCGTGACCACAGCAAAGAAATAAAATCATGTCTCTTTTGTTTGGTTGGTTTTTGGTGTTTTTTACTTCTAAAATAACACTTCAAGTCTTTCAGTACATAAGCTACAGAGACCTCCTCAAGTTCTGTGCTTTCACAAACCGTGTCCCCTGCATAACCGTTCCACTGGGCTCCCCTTGAGGCCCTTCAAGGGAGTCCCGTGGTTCTGCTCTAAAAACGTGAGGTGGAAACTGGAATATGTTAAAACAACTCAGCGCAGACGTGCTGGGAGCCGGTGCATGAGCGACCCACTGGCCGTTTCCAAGGACGCTTGCTCTCACCTGGGTGACTTCTGCAGGGCAGCTGCGTGAAGGCTTGGGGAGCAGGTGGTGGCCGGGACGAGCTCTCAAGAAGCAAGAGCAGAAGGAGAGCTCCCGGGCCAGGCCACTGCCGCTGGCGGTCTTGCTGAGGGAGGCGGCTCTGGGCAGACGCCGTCCGCACCTTACGGCTCCAGCTCGGTGGAGATAGAACCCTTCCCAGGCTGGTCTCTGAACAACCTTCTCAAGGGCCCCTGCCTGCCCACCTGAGTAATCCCGAGTTACCCGCAGCCCGTTCTCACACGCTGTGGTGTGTACAGGTGCCCAGCCTGTGATGTGGCAAGTTCTTGGAGGCATGGCCACTTGGCATTCTACTCGGAGCGAAGGGAGGGCTCAAGGGGAGACAGACGCTAATAGCACGGGCGTTCCCTGAATGAGTTGTCTGCTCTGGAACCCATGTGGCCAGACTGGCTAGTTCCATGCACGCCCTACCAAGGGCTAACACTGGACATTCCAGAGGTGGGTGGCCTTGTTTGGGTAGTTGATGGCCAGGCTGATAGCAGCGATGTTCTGCAGAGCCTGTGGAGAGAGGAAGGGTCACTGCCGATGTCAAGAACCATTCGACTGCTCATTTGTTACGTTTGGACTGAACGAGACCCTCAGCTGAGCACCGGGGGTGGGGTTGTGGCGAGGGACACAGAAGCTAATGTGGTTCCCCTCACCCAGAGCAGCAGTCTAGAGGAGAGGCAGAGAGACGAATTCTCTCAAGACCACATGAAAGCTCCACACGTAGGGTAGAAATAGCGTCAGTGCCCCGAGAGACGGGCAGGTGCGACGGTGGTGGGCTCGGTGGGCCCGGAGGACGCTGCCGTGGGGTGTCTGGGCAAGCTCTGGAGGGGAAGGGAAGAGCACAAAGGTGTGGGAGGGAAGAAACAAACAGCCGGTGCTGGGCCACAAGTTGGAAGGGTGCTTGCTGGGAAGGTGGACGCCCTGGAGCCAGGCTGAGGCCGTGCTGAGGCTCGGGGCAGCAGGTGCGGGAGGCGGCTGGGGGAGGGCGAGGCAGAGCCCCGGTCCAGCACAGTGGACAGGCGGTGGGGAGGGTCAGAATGAGGGTGACGCTGGACACGGGGACAGGCAGGAGGGAGGAGCCCACAGGATATACGACATAGAGCGCTCAGTGCCACACGGTCAAATCTCACATTTTCACCACGTGTCACAAAAGCAGGGATAGTGGTGGCGGTGGTGGCGGGCATCTGTTAGGAGGGGAGGGAGGTTCTACTCTGCCTCCGGGTCTCAGCCCCGAGTTGACGGGGGCTTCCTGCTTCTCCGCAGGAGAGGAGCGTGTGCTCACTAAGCAGGCCTGCAGGACCAGAGCGCAGGACTCTGGCTGGACCCCCGTTCAGGTGTGACCCTGGTCAAACCTCCCGCCTCTCTGAGCCTCAGTGCCCCCTGTGTCCACTGTAGGGCTGGGCCACATGTCTAGGACATCCAAGGGTCTGTGTGTCTAAGGTTCTCAACACGTGGTCTGGGCCGGGGGTCCCGAGACCCTCTCCGGGGCCCTGCACGGGGAGAACCAGGTCGCAGTAATGCTGGGACATCATGGGCCTTTGCCACCTACACACTCTGGAGCATGTGGGGAGCTCCCCGGAGCCAGTGCGCGACTGCACAGCTGCGGCAGCAGGGCGCGGGGCTGGCGGGCACGGAAGCCAGTGGCCTCCTCAAGGGTGACTTTGTTCGGGGACGCGCGGCTGTTTTCAGAGGGCATGTTACTCATGCTAACATGGAGCAAGCTTACTATTTCTTAAAGTGATGACTGAGTGCTTACGGTTCTAACTTCTAAGTTTAACCCTAACTTCTAGCGGCGTCTATTGCTATGTGCAACACGCGGATGAAATCTTTTTGGGATTCTCAATAGTTGAAAAGTGGAAACCGGCCCTGGGACCCAACCGTCGGAGGCTCTCCTACCGGTGAAAGAAGTTACACCCAAACTGTCTGGAGTCTAACTCTACGGAAACTTCAGTCAAACTGTCAGTTTAAGGCACTAGTTGTTTCGGGTTCAAAGACACGAATTCTTGCTGGCAAGTTCCAAGCCCATGGTTGAGTATGAATGACACCGACAAACGGGCTCAACCTCCTTCTAGGACACCGGAAGGAAGCGATGGGGTGGGGACAGAGCCCCGGGTGGACCCCGGGGGGTTCTGTCCATGGTGATAGGGCCGCCCAGCCACGGGGAGGCAGCCACAGCGGCCAGCTCCGGGAGGGAGGGGGCAGTACCTGCGCCGCACAGCGGAGAAGGTGGTCGTCGGTGGTTAAGGCCAGCAGGTACTCCTGCAGCAACCCCAGCTCCTGCGGAGAGAGCACGGGTGCAGCTGGGGGGGGGGGGGCACCGCCACCCAGGGGACACCCTCCCACCACCACCACAGGAGTCCCGCAGGGGTGATCGCTGCTGGCTCTGTGAGCACAGCACGGCCCTACGTCACTCGAGAGCCATGGGAGGAGCTGGACCGGAGCGGCTGGGGGCGCCGGGGGGTGCCCTGCCCTGACTTGCCCGCAGGGTGCCCTGGTTGGTTTCCTCATGTAGAAAATGAGGCTGAAGAATTGGGAAGGACTCTCTCATCTCACATGTTAAGCTCGGGGGAGAAAGAAGTAGAAGGAAGAAGAAGGAACACGTCCATTTTATTTTCCTGAACTCACTACTGTCGAGCACTGACCTGGGGCAGTTTTTCCCCTGTGGCTTTAGGCCTAACAAAACAGCGTTCCTGGGGCTGGGCAGAGGTGAGGACTCGCACTTCCGGCCACGCTGGCCCCGTGCGCAGGACGCCACCCCAGGGCTCGGCCCTCAGCCCAGGCAGTGGGGGAGCTCCAGCAGGGCCCTCACCTGGGCGCGGTTCTCGGTGACGAAGAAGAGCTCGGTGAGGGCGCGGTGCAGGGGGAGGAGGATGCCAGGCTGTGTCACGTCCTCGAACAGGCTGTACTCCATGTGAGTGAAGAGCTGCCACAGGGGCTTTAGCAGTGTAAGGTCACAGAGGTCGCTGCGGGAGGGGGCCAGACGTAAGACGGACGCCGGCTGACAGACTCCCCCCACACCCAGTAAAGTCATTACTCTCCCCCAAAGTGTCCAAAAATATTCCCCAGTGGCAAATAGGGAAAGGGGCAGAACCTAGGCTCCAGAACAGGACTCCAGGGGTTCAGGGCACCCCGAAGCGCAGGCCTGGAAGTCAGCTGCGCATCTCTAAACGGTTGTTGGGAAGAACCTCCGTGGTGGTGGGAAAATCGCGAGATAAATGTTCCGTGGAAAAAAGCAGGCATAAAACTGCAGATGCAGTATCGTGCGACTGTGTCAGAAACACCAGTGAACAAATATATCAAAAATGTCATCAGTAGTCGTCTGTGTACGTTTTCTAGATTTTCTGCAACACTCGTTGCTTTAGCGATCACAAAAAGAGAGAAAACTAAAAGGCACTGACAGCCACTATTCTCACCCTAGGCTCATGAAACACCAGAAATGTGCCTGGAGGCGGCGCGGGCCAGAGCCCCCCGGGACAGGCCTCGCTGCGAGGGACGGGGTGCTTCAATCCCAGTCCGACACCCTTGCGAGGAGAAAAGTCAGGAAAAGACATTCTGAGCCTTACAACGTGACTTTATATGTTTATAATCTCAAATGTTGCTTTTTCTCGCTAACGTACGACTTTAAGAAGTCTTCTGCGCATTTACTCTTGGAGCTAATCACTGTGTCCCTGAAGAGTGACACTCCCTAAAGCACCAAGAAAACATGGCTCGATTTAAAGAGACGGCTCGACAGCCAAGCTTTCAGGAAAGCGCTCTTACGTGGCTCATCCTGCCCTCCCCCGGGGCTGCCTCTCCCCTCTACCCAGCCAGCCGTCTCGCTCCAGGACTGAGGGACGGACCACAGAAGGTCGGTGAACCGCAGGAGCAGCCGGGAAGGGCACGCCCGTCTGAAGACAGTCTCATGCCCGTCACTCGACCACACGGTCCTCACTGCAGGCTGCTCTCAACAGGGCAGAACGGAGCCCCTGTGGGCTAAGGGGCCTTTGCCGTGAGGACAGGGCGCTAACGGCGACACGGCTGGCTTTCTCTCTCCCTCCTCTGCCGGCCTGTGCGCAGACGGACTCCACGTGTCACCCCTTTCTCTCCCTGACTCAGAGCGCCCTTTAGTTTTTAAATAACGGCTCTACGTTACACCATAAGACGACGTGCTACTCGGAGAATCATCTCTCCGCTCTGACCGGCATCCCGTGTCGGCGTGCCTGCAAACGCCCAGAGAGAGAGGCGCGCTGACACCGTGTGCGTAATGGACACGGGTGGCACGTCACCAACACCTGCCCTCTGAGATGAGGAACAAGACAGCAGGTCTTTAACCCCCACTTCTACTCAGTACTCTAGGGGACGTCATGGCTAATGCCGGAAGGAAAAAAATCTTCTGAGGACTGAGAGGAAGAACGAAAACCGGTTATCTGTAGATGGTGTGACTGTGCTCTGAAGAACGCACACGCAGGCTCTCGAAGCCAACCGAGAGAGCACGGCCATTGGATACAACGGGAAGACACAGAAGTTAATCACATATGAGCAAAAGCAATTAAGAATAAGAACTCTACACCAAGCATAGTATCATCAAAAACATGAGATAAATCTAATTTAATGGAAGTCCTCTACATAGAAACCTGCAAACCATCACACAGACCTGAGTGCTGGAGGGTCTCAGAGAGAGGAGTCAACCTGCAACAGCTGTGGATTAGAGGGCGCAGTGCTCTGAAGTCAACCCAAAGCCCCTCGGGCGAGAGGGGGTGTGCACACGCGTGTGAACAGAAATATACACGCGGATTAGGAACAACACAAGGTACTGGAAGTTCTAGCTGGAGCAATTAGGTAAGAAAAAGAAATTAAAGGCATCTACGCTGGAAAAGAAGACGTACAAATGCCTCGGTTTGTAAGTGACGTTCTATATAGAAAACACCAAAGATGCCACAGAAAAACCGTTAGAACTCATAAACTCAGTACAGTCACAAGGCACAAAATCAATATAGAAAAATCAGTCGCATTTCTTCTTTTTTTTAAAGTAAGTTTCATGCCCAGCGTGGAGCCCAAAATGGGGCTTGAACTCACGACCCTGAGATCATGCATGACCTGAGCGGAGATCAGGAGTCGGACGCTCAACTAACTGAATCCCCCCGGCGCCCCCGCTGCATTTCTAAACACAAGCTACGAGCTATCAGAAAGAGAAGCTAAATAAATGATTCCATTTATGACAGGATAAAAAACTTAGAAATACATTTTCAAAGGAGGAAAACAATCTGTACACTGAAAACTCTAAAACACTGAGGAAAAAAACTGAAGAAGATGCAAATAAGCAGAAAGGATGTTCCACATTCAAGGGCCAGAAGAATACTGCCTAATGTGCATCCTGCCCGAAGCAACATACGGATTCCATGGAGTCCCGATCAAAATTCCAATGGCATTTTCACAGAAATAGGAAAAACAATCCTAAAATCCATAAGACCCCAAATCATACAAAAGACTCCAAATAATCTTGAGAAAGAACAAAACTGGAGGCATCACACATCCCGATTTCAAACTATAATACAGAACTACAGTCACCAACACAGTACGGTACTGGAATAAAAACAGACACAAAGATCAGAATAGAGAGCCCAGAAATAAACCCGTGCATAGACAATTAATTGACAAAGGTGCCAAGAACATGCAATGAGGAAAGGACGGTCTCCTCAATAAATGCGTCGGGAAACGGGACAGCCACGGGCAAAAGCATGAGACGGTGCCCTTCCCTTATACTACGCACAAAAATTGACTCAAGGTAGATTAAAGACTGGATTGTAAGACCGCCAACTATGAAACTCCTACAAGAACACCTACGGGTAAGCTCCCTGACATTGGTCTTGGCAATGTGTTTTTGGATTTGACACCGAAAGCAAAAAGAAACGAGTGGAAGGAACTCTGTCAAACCAAAAGGCGTCCGCACAGTGAAGAAGGCCATCTGCAGATGAAAAGGCATCCATGAAACGGGAGAAAATAGTTGTAAACCACGTATCCAGTAAGGGCTTAACACCCAGGATACACGAGGAACTCACCCAACTCCATTTCAGAAAAACTCAAATAACCCGATTAAAAATGGTCAAAACCTGAGCAGATATGCCCCAAAGACGACATCCATGCGGTGGACCTGGAAAGGTGCTCGATGTCACGCGGCATCAGGGAAACGCCAATCAAAGCCTCGCTGTCACCTCACACGCATCAGGGCTGCTGGCATCTAAAAGACGGGAGGCGACAGGTGCTGGCAAGGACGTGGCTGTGGACAGGGGAGCGCTCGCGCACCGCTGGTGGGAATGCGCACGGGTGCGGCCACCGTGGACACAGTAGGGAGCTTCCTCGAGGAATTAAAAACGGAACCACAGTGTGATCCAGCAATCCCACTACTGGGTTTATATCCAAAGGAAATGAAATCGTTCTCTCAAAACGATACCTGCACTCAAACGTGCGCTGCCCCGTTATTCACGACAGTCACGGGATGGGAACGAACTAAGTGTCTTATCGATGGAGGAGTGGAGAAAGCAAGCGTGGTGCGTATACACACGACCGAGTCCGTGAAAGAAGGAGAGTCACGAGAAAGAAGGCTGTCCCGCCATCTGGGACAACACGGTTGGACCTGGAAGGCATTATGCCAAGTGAAGTAAGCCAGAGAAAGACAAACGCTGCGTGACCCCACTTGTATGCGGAAACAAAACCGTACAAAGAAACAGTCAAACTCACAGACGCGGAGGGTAGAACGGGACTTGCCAGAGGCCGCGGGTGCGGGAAGCGGAGAGGCTGGTCAGAGGGACAAACCTCCCCTGTAAGACTAGTAAGGTCTGAGGACCTAACAAATGACACGGTGACGATGGGTGACGACAGTGTACAGGCCTGGGCTGCAGAGAGGCGGACCACGTGCTGTCACACACAACAAAGGTAACACGAGGTGCTGGGCGCGTTAGGAACCGGATGGGGGCCCTTTCCCAACGCGGACACACATGAAGTCACCAACTTCTAGCCTGTAAATGTATACAATTTTGTCAATTATACCTCCCTAAAGCTGGAAAAAAAGAGAAACAAACCAATTCTAAGATGTATATGCATATGCAGAGTCAAAGACAGACAAGACAGCCTGGAAGCTGACGACCAAAGGATTCTTACGGCCGGAAATGTAAATTTGTTAGAAAGATATTTCAGACAGTGTGGTACCGGCGCCAGGAGTACCATAAAGACCGCTGGACCGGAAGAGATCAGACACAGATGCATCTGTACACAGACACCTCCTCTGTGACCAACATGGCGCTGGGGCGAGGTGAGGGCAAGGCGGTCTCTGGGGTCAGGTAGAGACACATGTTCCAATATTGAACCCTGAGCCCCGCACTTCATGTCACGCACAGAAGTCATTCCATGTGGAACGCAGAGCGAGCAGTGAAATAA
The DNA here is from genome assembly GCA_030068075.1 of Paguma larvata. NCBI lineage: Eukaryota > Metazoa > Chordata > Mammalia > Carnivora > Viverridae > Paguma > Paguma larvata. Next base: position 650,017 of record JAINVK010000662.1, on the reverse strand, counting down.
AAATGACAAAATGAACACAGGAAGCACCTTCATGACCCAAAGGTGAGTAAGGCGAAACCGCCTCGACAGAACGATAAAAGCACTACCATAAAACATGACTGACGAACGGGAAGATGTCAAAATGAGAAACTTCTTTTCACCAGACACCGGGACGGAGAAAGGGCGAGCCAGAGAGGGAGGGGACATCCACAGCTGCGCACGAACTCCCGCGAAGGCCTCGCGTCTGGAGGGCAGCTCACCTGTGGGTGCAGCAGCGCGCGATCCTCAGAAGCAGGTGGATGGCTTTCAATCGCTGATGGCCGGTCTGGCGACAAGCCACACCCACCAGCCATTCCCAAATCTGGGCCAGGGGGAGGTGTGGCACAACTCTTTCTTCGGACAACATCTGCTTCAAAATCTCGAACCCTGGCCCGCACCCGTGAAACAACGATTTTTTAAACATTGTCGACTACTCGAGTTTTAATAAATACTAGAAAACAACTATGACCATTTAAATTTGCCTTTTATAAAAGCAACATGGGAACAACATTTTCAGCTCCTCGCTTTTGGAAAACGCCCTGCGAATTCCAAGAGAAGATGTGTCTTTTGCAAGTGCCCACAGGCGGCTATCCGCCCTGTCCACGCGAGCGTGGCCAGCCACCGCGGCGCATCGCAGCAACCGTGTGCAAGTATTAGAGCAAAGAACCTGCTCTGCCTTTAACCAAGACCTGTGACATAATGGCACCTACCCCACCCTCGACTGTCCCCAGCAGGGACATCCTACACACGGAAAGACCAGGGCACACACCTGTCTGGAACCGCCCGAGGTGTCCAGCTGTCACGGCGAATTTGTAGCCCCACTCCGTGTTGCTCATGTCAGAGGTGAAGCGGTAATACAGAGTATCTCCTGGGCCACACAGGAACCAGACACAGGTCAGGACACCGCAGCGACACGGGTGAGCAAGTGAGGTGCTCCTGACAAAACAGACTAAGCCCCGTAGCACATCCCTCCACAGCCCTCAGTACTGAGTTTATTTATTTATTAATTTTTGAGAGAGCGAAACAGAGCGCGAGCAGGGGAGGGGCAGAGGATCGAAGCAGGCTCCGGGCTCCGAGCCGTCAGCACAGAGCTCGACGCGGGGCCCAAACCCACAGACCTGAGATCATGTCCTGAGCCAAGGTCGGACGCTCAACTGACTGAGGCCCCTGGGTGCCCCTCATTATTGAGTTTAAATACTTCCTGTTAAGAGCCCGTACGACCAAGTGTGTATTACCTGGAAGCTCAAAATCCTTCCATTTCTGCTGAGACCCACTGAACGTGTGTCGGTCCTGCTGGAAGTCGCCGCTGCTGGACATGGCCAGCTCGTCACAGCCCTCCTCTGTGCTGCACTGCGGGTCGAATTTGACCGAGAGGTAGATTGCACCAGGGATGTGGACTTTATCCTGGGGAGGGGACACAGGACACCTCTGTCATTTCCGCGGGTTTGCCTCGTGCCACACCCTGCAGCTGTGAGAGGGCGTCAGCCCTGCCTCCCCAAGCCCTCGGTCTGGCGGGACGGGAGCATGCACACGGGAATTAAACCGAAGGACAGGGGTCTCCGAGGCGTGGCCACGTCGCCAAGGGACGGCGCGGCGAGGGCTGAACCCAGGCCTGCACTCTGGCGCGCTGCTGGAAGATGCAAGGTGCCTGCTGCCGGGAAAGGGAACTCCCCCCGCCCAGGCCTGGGGGCCCACTTTTTCTATTAAAACAAGGTCAGAAGGAAAAGACTGGGCTGTAGAGGCCCCCTGGCTTTGGGACCAAGGACGGCCCGGCCTCTCTTGGTCAGGGCTCCCCGGAGGGGAAGAGCCACCACGGGCGTTGGTGAGCTTCTGAGCAGCCCTCGCGGGTCCTGCCAGCTGCACGCCCTGCAGCGTACCTCAAAGTTGGTGTTATTGTTATATGGGTGCTTGGACTCCCGCACTTGCACCTCCATCCCGGGCTCCTCCATGAACTGGCAGGCAGCCAGGGCCATGGTCCCCAGCATGCTCCCTCGGCAGCCCTGGAGCACCTTCCGCAGGATCTGGTGGGACACGAAGCAGCGAGCGTCAGGGCCTGCCAGTGGCAGGAAGGAGGAGGAATCCATTTCAACCCAAGGCCCATCCGGAGGGGCAGGCCTCGCCCTGGAAGCCAACCCCACCACCTGCTTCTCACTGGGGGGCCCTTGCGGTACACTGGGATGCTGGTTTTCTTCTGGAAAACGCCACCCTGGGAGCTCTGAGAGAGCCAGCAGAACCAACCAGGGGTGGTCCTGGGTCCTGAGGGGTCCCGAGCCCAGCAGGGGAGGGGTGCAGACAGACAATTATAGCACAACGGGCCACGTGCCGAGGGGGTGGGGAACTGGGGGCTCCACGGGGCAAGGGGAGGAAGGCCACGTTCCCCTCTGCCACTTGCAGATGAGAGGTGTGGCCACAGCTGAGCTGCCAGCACCTCCAAGGCTGTGCGGCTAGGGACAGACCCAGGACTTATGCCGGTGGTGTTCCTAGACGGGCGAATTGAGGGTAAGAGGGTAAACCCGCGTCCTGAGGAACCCCTGCGTCGGGCGCGCATGTGTGTGGGCGAGGGCGCACGGTGCGTGTGGGTGCCCAGGGGACAGGGACAAAGAAGGTGGCAGCAAATATGACTCAGGAGCGTGCGCCTGGAGTCTGGGAAGGCGGTGGCAAAGCTCCCCGGCTCGGCTGGAGGGGCACCGACCGGGCCTGCTCTGCCACGCGGCTCCCTGAGCACCATTCTCTAGACAAGGCTGAAGATCTGACTGACTCAAGAATAGAACAGAGCCAGGGGCGTCTGGGTGGCTCCGTCGGTTATTCGGGTCAGGATCTCCTGGTTCGTGGGTTCGAGCCCTGCATCAGGCTCTGTGCTGACAGCTCAGAGCCTGGAACCTGCTTCGGTTCTGTGTCTCCCTCTCTCTGCCCTTCCCCTGCTGGCATTTATTCAAAAAAGAATAAACATTAAAATAAATAAATAAATAAATAAATTAAATAAATAAATAAATAAATAAATAAAAGAATAAAAGAATAAGAACAGAACCAGAAGCCTGGGACTCAGAACCAGAGTGTGGGTTAGGGTGTAGACCCCACACCTGCCCCCAGAAGCTGGGGGCCTTGGACGGGTCCCTGGCTGCGCTTCCTCATGACAGCACTCTCCCCGGTTGCACTGCGGCAGGTGCAAGCACCCCGGGGCCCTGACAGTCGAGGAACAAGCTGCAAACCGCCCCAGGGGCGTCCTGCACCACAGGGACAGGTCAGCAGCCATAATTCACCCTTCCCCCCGGACCCGGCACCCTGAGAAGCGATGGGCCGGGGAGCGTGCAGAGTCAGGCTCCGCGGCATCGGCAGGCCGAGTGCTCTCTGCACACCTGTCTGCCCAGGCTGTGAGCTCTGCTCTGGGCCGGGACTCGGGAGAGCCCGGCCGTGCCCGCGGCCCACCTCCGCTGCGCCCGGAGGAAGCGTGTCCCAACGTGGGGGCGCAGAGGAGGCGCGTGCCCGGCCTGGCGCAGTGAACGATCACCTTCTCCCACTGGTGCCTCTCCTCCAGCTGCATGAGCATATCCAGGATGTAGGTCATGTGCGCCGGGCCGCTCAGCTCCAGGGTGTCCTCACTCACGGGCACGTGCCCGGGCCACTCGGCCAGCAGGGATGCCAGCACGTGGCGGGCGTACAGAACGGCCGTGGCCTCGTTCACACGGAAGAGGTACTCGCGGACGGCCCTCTTGCCCCTGCGGCTCAGCTCCTTGTGCAGCAGGGCGGCGCTCTTGCTCCGGCGCTGCTGGGCGTAGCTCTGCTGCAGCTCGCCCTCTGCGCTGGAGATGAGCTTCTGGGTCACAGGGTTGGACTCCGCAGCAGCCTGGTGACAGTGTGCAGGCCGGGACTGCAAACCCAAAGGCCACCGTTAAGGCGGCCGCCCCTCCCAGCTGGCTGGGGGGTGGGGCTCAGGGGCAGACCTTTCTCTCCCGTGGGGGGGGGGGGGGGGGGGGGCGGCGACGTACCAGACACGGTAAGATAATCATGTCTGTGTCCACGGCCTTGGCGCTCTGCTCATCCGGTCTCAAGCTCCTACTGGGCTGCCACCTCTGAGCCAGGGTCCGGATCCTGTCGTCGGTGGTCAGCTCATCCCCGTCAAACCTGCAGAGAAGGGTGGGCACGAGAGGTGCAGAAAGGGAGGAGCTCAGCCTGCAGTGGAACTCGCCAGAAACACCGGGGGGGGTTCTCTTCCAGTGACTCTGCAGCTACACGTCACATCCCCACCCCGCCGAGTCTGCGAGCTCCCAGGAGTTTGTGCCCACGTGTTGCTGGCAGGTCCTCACCTCTTCTGAACCTCCAGGAAGAAAGAATCGGTCCTCTTCATCTGCAGCTCGTATATGGCCCGGAGAATGTGCAGAGGGGCATTGAGGGCGTCGTGCGCCATCTGAAGCGGGAGAGAGGAAACTTAGAAGTGCTTCAGCACGTCGCGGGTCACCTGAACTCAAAGCAGATAAAATAACTATTTTCTAAAGTTACCACATGTTATAATTTAAGAGTCGTGTGGTCACTTAAAACAAATAAAATTATAAACTCTAAAACATGGCCTGTGGAATCCGCTATTATAAATTCAAAGGAAAACATAAAGCACGGAAACACCACAAGAAACACCAGGCCCCCGAGTGCAGTGCTAACAGTCGAGAGCTGCCACCCGCCGCCGAGTCACTGCCGGCTTCTCTGCAGCCTCCTCGCCCCCCGTCCGACTGCTGGCACCAGAAGTCCAAAGGTACTCCCTTTGGGTTTCTGAGAAAACTAAACTTGCTTTCCTGACCTCCGGCCCATCCCCCTGCGGCCTCTTCCTGCGGTTGCTGTCCCGAGGAAGAGCGCCTCCCCCAGGAACATGAGAGCGCATCTCCGAAGCCGTGGGGAGACACCAGGGAAGGGCAGCACGCCGTGAGCACGACCGCAGGTGCCTGCCTCACGGGAGAGATGACCTAAAGCTTTTACACCCAAAAGCCTAAGAACCACTACGGGAAGGGCTTCTCCGTTCTTCGGGGTCAGCTCTGCACAACCCCGACGGGGCCCTCAGGAAGGGGTCTCCCAGCACGTCAGACAGAGGCGTTTTTGCACAGAGGCGAAGACAAGGTGCAAGCCAGAGAGAACCCAGCCCGCGGAGTCCCGCCGCCGGCCACGCCACGGGCCAGAACTCACCAAGAAACAGATCCTGGTGGGCTCATCCAGGCTTTCCAGAGGGTCCGGCCTCCTCTGCTCCGGCTCGCCGGGGCTGCCGACCACGCCTTCCGCCTCCTCCCCTTGATACCCTCGCTGCTCGGGCTCCAGGGCCGGGGGCTCGGCCGAGGGGCGGGTCTCCTTCTTCGAGGAGTACAGCATGATGGACAAAACCTGCGGCAGGGGACCAGGCAGGGCAGCGGTGTGGGGCACGGCGGGTGGGAGTGCCACGCGCGGCTGTAACCCTCACAGGGTCGAAAATATTCGACCTCTTTAAAAGATGTACAAATTCACAAAAAGAATGCGAAATGAGCAAAAAAGGAAACACCATGAGAACACGTTCAGTTGTCCCCGTAACCAAGGAGACGCTAACTAAAACTACAAGGGAGCTTGTGTTTCTTCACTTTCCTCCTGACAATGCAGATGGGCATCACTCTGGAACTCATTTCGCCGAACTATAAAGACATATAAAAATGTCTACTCCCTTTAACCCAGCCAGTAACTCACCTTTTAGGAATAAGGTAAAATGTGTAAGAAGTTACACTCAGGTTACGGTCAACGAAGCTGAACCCGCCTTCGTGTGACACTCACAGCCATTAAACACAGAGAACTGCCCAGAGACCGAGGGACCGGCCACCGTGCGCGCTCTCTGCGTCCGAGGCTGTACATTAACATGGACACAGAAGAAACAACTAGAATTAGGATGTACATAGAATACTAACAGCAGCTGTGTGTGTGGGGTGAAATTTGAAATTTTTCTTTCTTTCCTATAGTTCAAATTCTCTGCAATGTGGTTCTAGTATTTGAATAATAATAAAATTTTAGGGGTGCCTGGGTGGCTCAGTCAGTTGAGCGTCCGACTTCGGCTCAGGTCACGATCTCACAGTTCGTGAGTTCAAGCCCCGAGTCGGGCTCTGTGCTGACGGCTCGGAGCCTGGAGCCGGCTTCAGATTCTGTGTGTGTGTGTCTCTCTCTCAAATATAAATAAGCATTAACGAAAATTTTTAAAATTTAAAATGGTTCCTCAGATCGAGAGCCCAGACTCTCTCCGGATCTTCCCCATCACTGTTTCTGCACATTCTCCTGCAACCTGAGCAAACCCTCTCGTGGCACCGGAGAGCTGTCTCCTCGCCTCAGGCCTGTGTGATGGAGATGGCCACTGACCTCCACCCATACGGCAGCAGCTGGTGGTCCAGAAAGTCCACAGGGAACCGTAGTAATTCCACTAAGAAAAATCTAAGGCCCACAAGGACTAGTAATGAGATGAAAATCAACTAATTCCTACACAAAATAAACATAACCAAGGACGAACTCGGAAAATGATTTTAGCTCAAGAGGACTTTGAAGGGAAATGATAGCCCGAGGAAACACTTTGTTGCCACGAAACCACGGCCGACCGCATGTTCCCAGACCCCTTCTCCAGTGCTCCCTGAACGGGCATCACACTCCCCCTCCCCTGCAGGGTGTCACAGGTGTCACAGGCCCTGTTTCCAACAGGGACACAAACAGAAGACGTGGTCCAACCACCGCACAGAAGGGGCATGCGCTAGGCTGACCCGTCTTCGCTGGCGGTGGGACGCCTGCCCCTGCACCAGGGGGCGGTGCGGGCGGGAGCCACGCGCACCCCTCACCTCTAGATCCCGGAGGAGCCACGTTTTACTGAAGCCAGTCCCTTTGCTGCACTTTTTCACCAGCAGCTTCAGCAAATCCGTCTGAAGGAAGGTCGCATGGGCCTCTTCAAAGCCATGAGCCTGCCGGACAGAAGGGGAGGGACCTGCAGCTGGCCCGCGGGGAGGAGACAGCCTCCGTCAGGGCCCACCGTGTCAGGAAAATTCCAGAGTCGGCAGGAAGGATGAAACTCTGAACCTCGGCCCTAACCAGAGTCTGTCCGCTCGCTCTCCAGTTCACCCTCCACAAGCATTTCTGAAGCCCGGGGCACACTGTGCGCCACGTCCTACGCTAAGGGCAGGGGCTTCGCGGCCCTCTCCCGTGCTCTGCCTTCCCAAGGTTCCCAGGGTCTTCGGACTAAGAGCCGAGTCCCGACTCGTGGCAGTCAGGGCGGACGGGGCGCTGCGGACTCGCTGCCTGCTCCTCTGGTCTCGCTTCCCTCTTGGGCAGGATCCCGCAGGCCTCGCCCTAACCACGCCTGTCCCGGGGCCTGGGGCCTGCAGCTCTCCCTGCACACATCGCTCTGCCCAGGCTCCCTCTCTACCACCTCAAACTTCACCTCCTTGGAAAGGCTCTTTCTGACTCGTGGTAGTTCTCCTAGCAGGCTCCGCGTAGTCTCTCTTGCGGGCTGGGCTGTAAGCTCTGCCTTCTCTCAAGTTCAGCGCTACGTGGCTCTCGGTGGGTGCTCGACAGATACTCGTGAAAACAGGGAACTGGAGAGGAAAACGGCCTGTGCCCTCGGGGAGTTTATCTTCCCTTTCAGGCTGTGATAAATGCCACGGAGCCAGCCAACAGCATGGTGGCCTCAGTCCCCTCCCTACAGGCACTCAGGGCTGAGCTGGAGCTGGAACGCCCCCCAGGCCGCCTCCCTGGGCTGCGTGAGTCCTCTGTGGTCCCCTGGGGAGTTCTGCCAAAGTCCAGGGACTCACAAGCTCTTAAAATGAACCCTTCTTCCTGGCTACTTCTGTGGAGAAGATGGTGCTGCAAGCAGTCCCTTCCCCATCGGGCCCCGCAGGGAGCAGAAGAACCACGTTCCCCACAAGTCAGGGCATCTCGTCTGCACCCCTGTTATCGCCCAGCTCCTCACGTGTCTCCCTCCTCCCCCACAACCGCCAAGCCAATAGTCCAAGTCCCACAGGATGCTGGTCCCCTTTGTTCTCCCCTTCGTCTTGTGCCTCGACGGACCGGAGGAGCTGTGGTTCAGAGGGAAGAGAGAAACTGTTTGGTCTCGTTTCCTCCCATCTTCTAAGGTTACGTGCCCATCAGGCAAACACCTGGTTCCGGGAAACAGTACTGAGAAAATACACGGAACCAACCACTGGGAAAAGTCTGTTTTTTCCTTTGAGTTATCCTTGTGCAAGACCCCAGCCATTCCTAAAAATAATCAAGATCCCATGGTTAACCATCCATCGAAACCAGACGGCATTTCCTTGATATAAATATTGCCCTGCAGATGTTAAATCACAGCCAGACTCATTAGCGAATGGGAGAAGCTCACCATTACCTTCAGTGTTTTATATAACCCTTTGAGGGCCAGGGACAGGACCCAGGTTGCCTCCACTGCCTCGGGACAATGGCTCTCCACGCTGGCCTGCAGGAGGTGACTGGCGATGAAGGCCAAGTGCTGGGAGTGCCGGCTCAGCTGGGCCTGGGGGCTGCTGCACTCCTGCCCTTTCTGGGCCAGCTGGTAGTCCTTCACTGCAGGGTGAGGTCAGGCAGGAGAGAAAGGCACGCAAGTCCAGTTAATGCTTCCTGCAGCTATGTCTCTTCCCTGGTAATACACCTTTACTGAAGTAAGAGCTGCAGGCTCCAAAACACAAATCTCCCTGGCTTCAACTTTGCCACCATATTTGAGGCTGCCTTGCGGGTGAGCACAAAAATGGCACTGGGCACCTATCCACCAAGCAACTGGGAGAGACCATTTACGTTCCTACTACTATGCACAAACAGGCTGTCCCCAAAATGTGAAAGGAAGTCCTTAAATACAGCACACAGAAGGGGCTCCACCTCCAAACTAGACTAAGACAGCCTGAATTTACTCTATCTTAAACAACCGGAATGTTAAAAAAAAAAAAATCACGTGAAACAAAGCTTTGCAGACACGAGGCAACAAGCAGTATAGGACTACGATCCCTGACGGAAGAGACACGAACCAGGGGAGCCTTCTAGCAGCCTGGCTTTCTGGGGGCAATTTACAGGCTGCAGAACAGACACCGGAAATCCAAGCGAAGTCCCGCAGTCTCAGTGAACTGATGACACAGAGGTCAGAGTTCAGGAAAGTCAAGGTAGCTAGAACTTACGGGGCAGATTATCACAAAGGAGGGAGAGGCACAGAGACAGAGAGGGTAAGGGAGACCTTCTAGAAAAGCCACAGGAGCCTCCTTGTGAGTCTCTGGCTGAGTATGATCTATGCGAAGTCAAGAGCAAACTTCCTAGACAGGAAACCACCCGTTTCTAGGAAAGAACTACCAAAAAGCAGCAGGATGAACAACTCTCGGCACTTACACAGGCCTGGGAATATCGTGTCTTCCCACCAGTGAGAGTCGTGTCCTAGCGTGGGGGAGGGGCAGGCAAAACAATTATTTCTAGACAGAATGGTTGAAATTTTTCTGATTTTGATGGAAACTGTAAATCCACAGATCCAGGAGCTCAATAAATCCCCAGGCAGAAGAAACGAAGAAAATCATGTCAAGACACGTTATACTCAAAATGCTAAAAACCAGTGATAAAGAGAAAAATCTTAAAAGTAGCCAGAGAGAAAAGACATTTGAAGAGTAACAACGACAGCAGACTTTGTGGCAAAAACTATGCAACCAGAAGAAAATGGATCAATAACTTCAAAGTATTAAAAAAAAAATTCTCAGCCTACAATTTTTTATGCAGCAAAATTATCTCTCAAAGATTAAGTAAAAATAAGTATCTCTTTGGTATGGTAGGACAAACCAAAACAAAAATTCTATAGGAGCAGACATGAGGTACAGGAAATATTAAGTTTTTAGGCCAAAGAAAAATAATGCCAGATGGGTACTTGAACCCACACGAGGGAACGAAGAGCGCTGGGAATGGTAAATATGTATGTAAATAAATATGAAAGATATTATTTTCTCATTTTATTAAAAACATTTTTTAATGTTTATTTTTGAGAGAGAGAAAGAGAGAGAAAGCACGAGTGAGGGAGGGGCGGGGGGGGGGACAGAGGATCCAAAGCACGCTTGGTGCTGACAGCAGACAGCTCAGTGGGGATTTCAACTCATGAACTGAACCGTGAGATCATGACCGGAGATCAAGTTGGACGCTTAACTGGCTGAGCCATCCAGGAAGCCCCTGTTTTCTCATTTTAAAATCTCTCTTAAAATATCTGACTTTTTAAAGCAAAAATAAATATTGTGAGATTTACATCACGTAGAAGTAGAATGTGTGATGACAACAGCACAAAGGATGAAGGAACAGAAATATAAAATCTATAATGTTTCCTAACTGTATGTGAGGTGGTAGAATATTATTTAAAGGCAGACTATGATGAGTTAAAGGTGAATATTATAAGGCCTAAAGCAATCACTAAAAATTATCTGCCAGTAACCTATAACAAATCCTAAAGTAAACACTGAAAAAATTAAGAGATATACTTAAAAGCCAATTGTGAAAATAAGATGGAGTCACTAAAAAACAAGAATGCTCAATCCAAAACAAGGCAGGTAAGTGGGGGGGAAAAGGTACAACAAATGAGAGAAATAAAAAACAATCAAGAAAATAGTAGATTTAAACTCAATCATCTTGATAACTGCATTAAATGTAAATAATCTAAACATCTCAGTTAAAAAGCAGAGATTGTCAGACTGGATTAAAAAAGAAAATTCTACTACGTGCTACCTACAAGAAATCCACTATGTAAAGACACAGACAGGTTAAATGAGAAGATGGGACATATACACCATGCAAATGTTCAGAATAAAACAAAAGCTAGAGAGGCTACATAAACATTAAAATCAATTTCTGAATAAGGAATATTATCAGAGATAAAAAGGGACATTTCATGGGGCACCTGGAGGGGGCTCAGTTGGTTAGGCTTCCGACTTTGGCTCCACTGCTTGTGAGTCTAAGCTCTGCGTTGGGCTCTGTGCTGACAGCTCAGAGCCTGGAGCCTGCTTCTGATTCTGTGTCTCCCTCTGAACTCTTCCCCTCCCCTGCTCATGCTCTCTCTCTCTCTCCTTCAAAAATAAAATAAACATTAAAAAATTTGTTTAAGGGGCGCCTGGGTGGCTCAGTTGGTTAAGCGGCCGACTTTGGCTCAGGTCATGATCTCACAGTCTGTGAGTTCGAGCCCCGTGTCAGGCTCTGTGCTGACGGCTCAGAGCCTGGAGCCTGCTTCAGATTCTGTGTCTCCCTCTCTCTCTGCCCTTCCCCTGCTCGTACTCTGTCTCTATGTCTCTTAAAAATAAATAAACGTTACAAAAAATTAAAAAAAATTTTGTTTAAAAAGGACATTTTGTACTGAATTGAGAAAAAGATATATATACAATTACAGTTGGAGACCTCGACATCTCCCTCAGTAATCATTAAAACAGACAGAAATTCAGTAAAAGCACAGAAGGCTTAAACAACATTATCAACTGACTTCACTTAAATGACGTCTACCGAATAGTGTAGCTTTCTCTTCAAGCACACATGGAACCTTATTCGAAACAGATCAAATTCAGGACCATAAAACAAGTTTCAATAATCTTTACAGGACTAAAATAATTCAAAGTATGTTCTCTGATGCCAAGAGAATTAAACTTGAAATCAATAACAAAAGATTTCTGGAATATCCCCCAAATATTTATAAATGCAACAATATATTCTCAAACAATCCACAAACTTTGTAAAATAATTTAAAAATATTCTATTGTAATGGCCTGAATGAAAATGATAACATAAATTATATAAAAAATTACGGATGCAGCTAATGCTACACCTACAGGGAAATTCATAGCTTTAAAATGCTTCTATCAACAAATAACAAAAATCTCAAATCACTGATTTAGACTTCACCCTAAAAAAATCAGGGAAACAAACTAGAGAAAAAAAAATTAGAGCAAGAAAAAAGGAGCAAATTAAACTCAAAGCAAGAAGAAGTAAGAAATTAATAATGACATAGACAGAAATCAATGAAGCAGAAAACAGAAAATAACATAGAAAAAAAAATCATTGAAACCAAAAGTTAGTCCTTTGAAAAGATCAAATAACAACAATCAAGCTCTGACAAGACACTCTAGGAAACAAACAAAACACAAATTATCAAAATCAGGAATGAGAGAAGTCAGCTGTGCCAGATGAAGAGAAATTATTCCCTAATAAATGGAGAAGTATACAGTGCTCATGGGTCATTTTAAGATTTGTCAGTTCTCCCCAAATGGATATGCAGATTCCGTGGTTATTTAAGAGAAACTGACAAGTTGAATCTAAAATTTATACAGAAAGGCAAAGGAACTAGAGTACCCAAAACAATGCTGACAAAATAACAAAGCTGGAGGACCTGATTTCGAGACTTAGCATAAATCTACAACAGTCATGAGAATGCAGTATTTGAGTAAGGCCAAATACACATTTTAATGGAATAAGACAGAACTGACCAATGGACACACACACGTGGGTCAACCAATCGCCAACAAAGGTGTCAGAATAATTCAATGGAGAAGAAGTCTGTTCAACAAATGGTCATAAAACAACTGGATGTTAATATGCAAAAAAGAAAAAAGGAAAAAAAAAGGAGACAGAACAAGAACCCGACCTTCACCTGACACCACACACAAAAGGAGCACAGCCAGTGCCTGACGCTGAAGCTGAATGAGAAAGTGTATTACTTCGGAAGCCGAACTGGGCACAGAGTGGTGACGATACTCCAGAGTTTGTCGGCTATTTAGGGTTCCGCAAACTAAGTCAAAGGTCACTCATGATATACTTCCACTCTTCTACTGATGGAGCAAAATGGAAGGTGACATGAATGTCAACACACTCACTTGGCCATCTGACTCCGCAATCTAATTAAATTACCCACTAGGAAACCAAGGACGCTGGCAGATGGAAAGGTTACATGTTTAGAACCTACACGTGTCCCACCAAAACCACAGAGCCATATCTACAAAATAACAGCACGGTAGGGCCTTCGAATTTACCCTAATTTGGGGCGCGCGGTGGCTCAGTCAGTTAAGTGTCTGACTTGATTTCGGCTCAGATCATGATCTCGCAGTTTCGTGAGTTCAAGCCCCGCGTCGGTTCTGCTCTCTGACCATGCAGAGCCTGGTTAGGCTTGTCTCTGCCCTTCCCCTGCTTACCTTCTCTCTGTCTCTCTCAGAGACAAATAAATAGACTTAAATAAAAATTTTTACCCTAATGCAACCACATCTCTTCAGAGATGAAGAAAAAGCTCAGGGACTCACAACTCGTTTTTTAAAAAACCATATGCGGGGGCAAGCACCAAGGTATCTTCACTGATTTCAGAGTATGCAGAGGTCGGACAACTTCCTTTCATTCTTAGAAACAATAATTACGCTTGGGACCTGTTTTCCTCTTCCGGGTTTGGACGTCGACGACCACAGCCCTGTTCTTCTCAGTAAAGTGCTTCAAGACGATCACATCGTGAGGCTCATTGGCGTTATCCATATACACACAGCGGGTCCCCACACAGAGGAGCTGGAACAGGAGGGAGATCAAGAAGGCAACTCAGGAGCACACAGAGACAGGAACAGGCCCATAACCGGACACGAGCCCCCGCCCCCGCCTCCCTGCTTGTGCCCCGGACTCCAACAAGTCCTCGAGGACGGGCTCTCCTAAGTCCAGGGCCTGGCACAGAAGTGGTTTCCATGCTTGCTGGAGGAAGCCATGTTTTCACAGCCCCGTTTGTCCCAACCGCCTGCAAGCCGTGACGATCAAAAAGGAGATGGAGGTGAATGCCCATGTGAGTAGCGACTACTCTCAAGTTCTCTGCCACTGCTTAGTTACCTGCTAGTCACGCCAGCTCCTGGCTAACGAACGAGTCAAACCGCTAACCTGTTACAAATGCAGAACAGACCCTCCCAGAATCTAGAAAATACACCAATCCTGTGAATGCAAATTATACAGCTGAAGAGAAAAAACGCCCAGACACATATGCTGCAGAGAGCCTGCCATGCGGGGTGAGGGTGGGAGGATGTGGCCCGGCCCCTGCGCTGACGTACCTGGGGGAGGCCGACCAGCACCAGCAGGGCGAAGACGTTGGTGTGCTGCAGCCGGAGAGGCAGCTGCTTGATGCAGCGGTCCGCGAAGGCGGCCACGACGTCACGCCACAGAGGGGCACTGCCGAGCGACCGCAGGATCTCCGCCATGGAGCAGGCCCAGTCCAAGCCCACCCGGCTGGAAGGCGAGAGCTCCGTCAGGTGGTGCCGGCTCCAGACCCAACCAGCAGAGCTCCCTACGCTGCGAGGCAGACGCAGCCGCCTGCCCGACGGCCACTCGCCCCTCAGTTTAAACACTACCCGACTGACGCCTAGGTTACCTATACACTCAACCTACAGCTATGTTTAAGAAAATCTCTATAAAAAAGTCACACACTGACGTGCACTTGTGCACACCCACGTTTACACACAGAATAAAAAAGAGCTCAGAAGGAAAGATACTGAAACAGCACCGGGTGCATTAAAATAGTAGAGCTAGGGTGACTTTTTTCTCCATTTTTGTTTTCCAAATTCAGTACTCTGACTACCACTCTGATAATAAAAATGGACCTATTTGCTTCAGCCCCAAAGCCTGCACTTACTGGTGCCAGGGAAAACCAACCAGAACATACACACCATCGGAGACATGGACGAGCAGACAGCGCCCAGACCGCACGCTGTTTAAGCGTGGGCTTTGAGGACAATCTGAATGTCGGTTGGCACCATTTCGAATAAAACTAATTCTATTCTCACAAGAGCTGAGGAATGAATCAAGGACAGACCACGGGACTTGAGGAAATGAACAGCAAGGTGGGACAGGGTACCCGGGCGGGGGGGCTACCTGTCCAGACACACGGCTCCCAGGCTAAAGAGCAGGTGGGTGGTCTTCCAGCCATCCGGCACCGTGGAACCGTCCCCCGCGGCGAACAAGGTGTGCTTGGCGGAGAGGACCTTTACCACGGCAGCGTCCACCTCTGCTGGTGAAAGGCGGGTGACTAGCTGGCCGAGAAGACCCAGCGTGAGGTGGTAGGTTTCGTTCAGGTGGCCTGCGTTCGAGATGACAACCTGGAACATGAGTGGGAGGGCGCGCTCCAGGTCTATCACGGGGACCGTGGGGTCCTGCCAAGAGAAGGAGAAACGCCTGGTCAAGGCAAATCCATGTAACCCCATCTACTGAACACTGCACCCCTCATGTCTTAGGTACAACTGAGCAGCGCACAGGGGCCCTGCGGTGTCTTTCATCAACAGCTACGCATAATCAGGTATGAAAAGGCATTCTCGGGTACCATCTCTGTTAAAAGTTTATTTTGAGATAGAGCGTGTGAGAGAACCAGGGGGGAAGGGCAGAGAGAGAACAAGGACAGAAGACCCGAAGACGGCTCTGTGTTGACAGCAGAGAGCCCGACGTGAGGCTGAACTCACGAACCACGAGATCACGAGCTGAGCCAAAGTCGGACACTTATCCAACTGAGCCGCCCAGGCGCCCCCTCAGGTATCATCCTACGATCCCGCTTCTAACTTACTATGCTACTCTCAGGACACACAGATGGCTGCTATTAATCGGTGGTTTTCTCCCACATAAACTACCACCCTCTTCCAGAAAATAAAGTGCCATTTGTCTCTTACCAACTTCAAGGGAGGTAACATGGCTGCCAGTAATCCCAAAATCCTCTTCTGGGAGCACTCGGCAAACACCTGCTCAGGGTCGGGAGTAACTGCCTTTTCCTCGGTGGGCTTCCGAGACAACACGACTGAACCGGCAGCGTCTGGGTTGTAAAACATCAAACTTTCAGATCTGGCCGGGTTCTCTGCACGTACAAACGGCGAGTAAGCCGCTGCACCGTCCCTGAGCTGCCAGAGAGCAAAACTGGCACTGAACACGTCCCGCCCAAGCAGGCCTCCCCCGGCCCCCCAGCAGGCACCATTCCCCTGACCCTGCTAGTCTGTGCTCATGCTGATTAATCACCTTTCGACTTACCAAACCCCTGGTATTTATTGTCTTCCCTTCTAGATTTTTGCTATTCTTCAGTGACATATCATAAGTACCTACAAGTGTTTCTGGAGCAGAGCAGGTGCCCAGAGAACACCTGATGGACGAATAAACTCTATGCGGACCAGGGTGCTTGTGCAGACCGGAGAGGGCCTGGGCCGACGAGGAGCGTCAGCCTGTTGGCCTCGATGCCCATCAGCCCTTTCTGAGAGCTGGCCCCAGGAGGGGGCAGGACGTCCGGTGCTCACCCCTGCCTCCATCACGGAGCAGGCCGGTGAGACACACGCCGCCCCCGCCCCCGGGGGCTGCCCCGACGAGCAGGCTCTGCGGCCCACAGCGCCTCCGTGTCTGGGCTCACCGGTCTTCGGGGAACACAACTCTGACCCTGTTGCTGCCATCCCCGGCAGGCAGCCACGGCCCTCCACAGTAGAGTGACATGGCAACCTCCAGGGCTCTGCTCCACCCCTGCACGCCTGCTGGCGGGACTCTCCCGGGCAGTCACCCGGCCGGCTCCCACTCTGGCGCCTGTGCTGCTGCTGCTCTGTCTGCCCTCCAAGGCCCTCCCCACGGCAGGTCCCAGCTCAGCTGAGGTCCCTCGCTGCCTGACCTGCACACGGGCTCCTATGGGTACGGTTGTTCGGTCAGACACCTGTCACCACCGCTCACACCTCTCTTCTGGACAGAGTCACGTCTCACTTCCAGTTACGGTCGGCTGCACCGTGGTCTACACCTTCCCAGACGCAAGCCCCATGGCAGAGACCTATGTGTCTGTCTAACTTGGTCCCCGTCACACCCCCACCGTCTAGCCTGGGGCTTGGCACGCGGAAGGCCTTCCGTAATTAGGGAATAACAAGTTGGGAAGCAGGCAAAGGGTGAGCAGTGCCATCTGATCCAACATGAGAGGCCGTGTGCCCTTGGTTTTTAGGCAGTCTCAAACTGTGTGCAACAAACAGCTCGGGGATGGGTCTGTGTGCATTTAAGTAATAGAGATCAAGGTCATGATCAGAGAATCTTTACCTGGAAGCCCCGCGGATGTGCCACCGTCTGCAGGTGAGGCTGCAACCTGAGTCTGCCTTGAAGGACCCTTCACTAAGGAGGCCCCTTCGTCCGCCTTACTCCTCTGCCTGCAGTCGGAAGGTCTGGGCTTCTTGTGACCCTCTCTCTTTCCCTGAAAACAAAACGCAGAAGAATAAAAGTGTCTCATAACAGAAGTCTGCTCATTTGGGGCGCCTGGGCGGTTCAGTCGGCTGAGCGTCCGACTCTCGACTTCAGCTCAGGTCATGATCTCACGGTTGTGGGATGGATCCCCGTGTCGGGGTCTGTGCTGGGCGCACAGCCTGCTTGGGCTCCTCTCTCTCTCCCTCTCCCTCTGACCCTCTCCTGCTTCAAAAAAAATTTTTAAAGTTTGCTCATTCATGTTGTAATACAATTCAATTTTTAAAACCATTAGCCAGTCTTTATGGACCTAAATAGTTTTGAATT
>JAINVK010000659.1:0-14289 GCA_030068075.1 Paguma larvata | reverse complement strand
TCCTTCTCTTTGTTCTTTTGAGTCCAGTTGGCCTTGTCTTCCTCTGATTAGCTCGTTTAAATTCGGGGCCTTTCAGTTCGGGGGGCTTCCTTTGTTGGTCTCATGAGGCGGGTCAAACCAGCTATCCCTGGGAAACAGAAACTCCAGGGGGCACAGGAAACACAAACCTTCAGTCACTATCAAAGCACCTCCAGGAGGTACAGGAAACAGAAACAGAAAGCTTTTAACCTATATCACAGGAACTCCAGGAGGTACAGGAAACATAAACGGAAACCTTTTAACCTGTATCACAGGAACAATACCTTTTGGCCTCCTTCACCACGACTGCCTGAGGAATGTCACACAGATCTCTCCTGGCGGTGGGGACTGGTAATGCTAGCTTGCGTGTGGCCCTCAGCTTTCCTTGTGCTCCCTCATCCAGCACATGGATGATTCCCAGTTAGGCAGCCCACGTGTGTTTGTTCATTCAGAAAAGAGCCAGCTTGCCAGATTGGGGCCTCTGTCTTTGTTCTCAGAATTCTCCCATGCTCATCTGACATGAAGATCTTCTGCTTTCTGTGTACCCATTCGCATGCGCTTGCTCTGTTTGGAAGTCAGTCCCCACTGTGGGGAATTCGAGGCCACACCTAAGAGCGAATGTCCCCTCATTCTGACTGAGGAGCTCGGCCAAGGCATCCTGACTCTGGCCTAGGGTGGGCAGAAAGGCCCTCGGGCCTTGCCTTCGAGAAATATTTGGACAAGAGAAAGACATAGGGCACTTGGAGGTGCCCGACGAAACTTTAGAGTGTTGGCAAAGCCAGAGAATCGGAACGAAGCATTGTCAATTTCAGGGAGAAGAGCAACAGAGCTTGTCGGGTTCTTGTGAGTTTTCTCCTATTTTCTACTGAAATGAAAGCCTTGAAGCCGTGATGTCTCCATAGCTGATTCCTCCAGAGGTCTTGAGTCACAGTGAAACGTGGTAGGGCTCTCAGTCCCATAAGGAACGATCAGGGATTGGTGGCCGACTCCCTCTCCAGCCCGAGGCTCGCCTAGAGCAGTCCGTTTCTGATATCCCCAAAGAACCAGGAGCTCCCTGCTACTGACCTGGTGGGGCTGGGCATTCATGGTTCCCCAGTAGGCCTCCTTCCCCGGGCTGCTTGACAAGGCTTCGTATGGAAAAGCAAATGGTTCCCACACTGGGGTTTCGCTTCCAGAAGGAGTCAGTGCATTGCCTGCTCAAGGAATACTTCCACGGAGCCTGATTCCAAACACCAAAGTGTGAATCCCGTTCCGCCAAAACCACTGGTGACTGTCCACTGTAGGTCAGGGGAAGAAATGCACTCAGTGCCAGAAGCTTCTCATCCCTTTCTCAAGTCCCAATGGCAGAATTCTTGCTTGGCCAGCCCTGGGAAGCGCAGGGAAGGGTAGACCTTCTTTCCTTCCATCTCACAGATGGTTCCCCTAGGCACACTATGCCTCAGGCCCTGGTCGGCACCGAAAGGTCTCTTGAAAGAACGACTGCATCGGGTGCAGGTTCCAAACACTTGAGAACCAGCCGGGAGCAGGGACCGTTTGCCTCTCCATCAATGGCACATCTATTTCCTGATGGGCAGGACAGTCTTCCCTCTGTTTCTGGAGGAAGAATACAGACCTCCAGCAGAATGGCACTCTCAGGTGTGCAGGAGACCGTTTCGTGAAGGCCTGAGGCCCAAGCCCCTGGAACCCAGGGTGAAGCATTTATGGCCTCGAACATAAGACCTCGACTGCAGGGCTGCGAGCTGAAGAACTGAGGTTCAAGCCCTTGTCACCCCAGGTGGAGTAAAAAAAGCTGGAAGAGAAGTCTTGTTTGCAGAGCTGCAAGGCGAAGATGGGCCTTTTAGGTCTTTCCCCCCCCCAAGTCAGTTTTGGGCTGGGGTCTCTTACATATATTTTGCTTCGAATGATTTCTTAGTGTGGATTGTCATGGAAAGAAAATCAGATCCATTCAGGTAGATGCTCCCATACCTTCCAAGTATATTGCCTTTTGAACTGACGTTTGAAGAATGCTGCCTGACTCTCAGGAATGTCTTCATTGCGGCAGTTTTTGGGTGAAGACATTATGATTGGTCAGTGGATCATAGATTATGGTAGGGAGCAACTTTAGAGAAAAACATGTTTTCCACATAATCTTTTGACTGTCGCCAGAGCCTTCATGAATATCCATCTACTTTGTGCTTACCCTTTCAACCCATGATATTTACCAGAATGTGGCCATCAGTTACGTTTTGACTGCATGGGAAATGTTTTTTCACCCTCACATACTGATTGTTGGAGTAGTCTATGTAATCGAAAAGACAAATCATTCTTTGAAGTTTTATGGAATGCGTAGGATGTTTTCATTGGTTTTTTACTAGGAATTTTGAGAAACTGGAAGGTTTTCATCCTGTCATCCTTACAAGATGTGTACTTGGCGTGCTTAGAAAAAATGTATAAAAAGCCTGGAGGGAGAATAAACTTCAGGCAGTAACGATAAGAGTCTCTTTCCAAGAGACTGACTGTGAGTCTTCTCTCCCACCCAGACCAACCCTCTTGCAAGTGAAACCCTGGACCAGCCGGATACCCTGAGAGAAGGAGCTGGTCTCCTCTCAGGGCAGACTCTGGTCCAGTTGTAGCCAATGGAGGATTCCTTTGATGGCAGCCCTCAGGTGTTGTCACTTGCCAGACACTCAGCTTGCCGGGAGCTAGGAGGAGGCACTGAATTCTAACTGGAGCCCATTCTCTTCTGGAATCATGAACCTTGGTCCCCAGGGTGCCTCTTTGCCTTTGATTGCCCTCTCCTCAGACTAGGTTCGACTTGGGAGTCGTCCAGAGCAAGAACCTCAGAGGAATATACCCTTTGGAAACTAGAACATGCCAGGATCCGGGGGTGTTTGTCAGGTACACAGCCCGGGTCCGAGCATTGGTGTGGAGTGCCCAGTCACTTCCTGAACCAATGGACAGCTCTCAGTGTCTGGTATCCCAGAGGATAGCAGGCCCCTCTGTCCCTGGGGACTTGGTGTTTAGTCAGCTCGGGTCATTGCAGGGATGGGTAGCCAGCTGCCCTCTCTCCCCAAGCGGAGAGAAGTGCCTTCATACTGCAGATTTGAAGGCTCATGCATTTGAACTCTGGAGAGTGCTCAAAGGGTCTCTGAAGTGATGATTGGACCCGGTCGGGTTCTATCCACTTGACCTTTGGCCAGGAGCCCCAAACAGCCAGAGGTGTATCACTGCTGCCTCTGTCCTCTAAGGGGAAAGGGTCAGAAACAGACCCATAGCCAGGACTTTCCCTGTCTTTCTGAAGGAACATTGCAGGCAACATTGTCACAGGGCCCCCGCGTAGCCTGTTAAGGGCTCCCTTCACCAAATCCCACAGGTGTTGCTTATTCCTTACTGGGCCAGCTTGCTAGAAGATGGCACTGGTCACTTCGTTTTCCATGTCATGTCATTCTGATTCCTAGTGAAGCACTCTGGACATCGGTGAATCTATTTTCACCCTATTTTCAAACGAGTTCCTCTCTGGGGTCTCATCCCATATAGTCTCTGAAACGAATATCCTCGGTGTTCAGCTGGGGATCGTAGTCCCAACATCGGGACTGTGTGACAGGTTTGGTGACAGGCACCCCGGTAAGTTGTTGTCAACCCCATGCAGGCATTCAGAAGCCTGGGGCATTGGAAGGGCCCAGCTTAGACATTGGCACTTAGCCTGGGCCTGACGGCTGTGAAGGGAGCGGACCTCCTTTCTTGGCTGAGGGGACAAGCAATGGCACATCCCCTTTCCGGATTGTTCCCATTCCCATTGGAAGTATTGTAGTTTGGCCGTCCTTATGGCCACTGCCTTCCCGTGCCTCTAGGTCTATGTCTGTCCCTGTTTAGACTTAGGAAGCATGGAGCTGTCACTCACTGTACCCGTGCCCAGGATAGAGTTTCTTACAGGTGTGTGCATGTTGGATGTGGCGGGCCCCCAGCAAGGCAGCCCATCCACTGCTATTGGCAGGACTTGCGCTTCCTCAGACTTGGATTGACCTTGCCTCTGTGGCCCCGAGGGGCCAGCGGGACCACAGGCTATGGAGCTGGGTGCAGCTCACCACCACAAGGAGGTTTCTGGGTCAGGTCCTAGGCGCGAAGAGCCCTGTGTATCAAGAAAGTGCCTCAGCAATCTCAGCAGTCCAGCAAATTCATTCCGTGCTCTTAGTGTGGCCCTCAAGGCTCTGGTCTGTGCACTGCTATCTTCCTCCAGTATGCTCAACAGTGACAGTTCTGGCTAGAAGGAATAGATACTCAACAGCCCCAAGCATAGTGGCAGAAGGAAGGAACTGGCAGATAGGTTGAAACCCATTGGGGCAGCTCCTGGTGTTGGCCTCCTTGAGAATTCACTCCTTACAGCCCATTTTCGAGTTTTCACGTGCTGTCACATATGGAACCTCATGTGGGATGGATCTACGTGGTAGGAATTGTCAAAGAAAGCCAGGAATATCCTTTAAGAAACATGTACTGAGTCAAGGTGCTGGCCATTGTGCTACGTGTCTGCCAGAAATGCAGCGGGATGTACTAGATCATGGTAGTCTTGTCCCTTCCCAAAACTTTAAGGTTGCACTGGTTTACAATAAAGAGAGCTTGCCCTGAGAATCATTCACAGACTGTAATCACTTCCCACCTTACAGCATGTTTTGTCTTCTAAAGGTGCTTGACACCTGCCAAGCTGTGAGGTTCTTCTATGGCCAAACCAAAACAATAACGCAGGCCTACTAGGCCAGAAACCTGAGTTCCGGGAGACTCCTGCAGAGATGAAGAAGCATACGGGGAAATCTATCCGGCTGAAGGAAGGCCAAGGGCCCTTTGGGCCAACTATTCCAGGGTCACAAAGAATGGATTAGGTTCCCCAGTGGAGAGTCCAGGGTATGACTGTTGGAGAAACACATGGAGTGGACTCCAGGGAGGGCTCAGAGTGAATATAGAACAAATGGGGTGAAAATGGGTAGATGAGGGCAGAGTTCTGAATCAGGGATAAGAATGAGTTAATGCAGAGGGTCACAAGGCTAGCATGGTCTTCCCCAGCTCCCACACTGACTGAGGATGGAGACACCCGTGTGGGCTTTGGCAAATCCTGCCATCTATTAGTTCCACCTGAAAGTACTGTCAGCAAGGAGCCTACCCAGATTCTTTCCTCAGGGTCAGCGGGAAAATCCTGGCTCC
This sequence comes from Paguma larvata, assembly GCA_030068075.1. NCBI lineage: Eukaryota > Metazoa > Chordata > Mammalia > Carnivora > Viverridae > Paguma > Paguma larvata. Next base: position 9,099 of record JAINVK010000659.1, on the reverse strand, counting down.
TGTTACGGGTCCTGCGCTTGCCCTCAGTACGTGGGGGCAGCAGTGAAACAGCTGTAGCAGGGGTGTACTCCCGCCCCTTGGGCAAGGGCTTGAAAGTGGGACTTGCTGCAGGATCCTATCCAAAGGTCCTTTCTGTGCTGGCCACAACCCTGAGTATTCTGCCCACGTGAACACCTGCTGTCCTCCAAAATGAAGGGATCTCCTTTAGTGGGGCTGAGGCCTGGGGGACAACCGGAGACCTATGTTCGTGCATCCTCTAGCCAGCTAAGCAACACCGTGTGCTTAGGGCCAGAAGGGCCAGGTTTCCTCTTGGAAATTAGAGCCAGAGAGCATTCAATTTCCTTCAAACTGACTGGGAAACTGGCAGCACTCCTACAGCCATGGCTGTGTACGTAACCACCCCAGGGTCTGGAACATGACCTGAGACCTAGCTAGAAAAGCAGCAATGGGATGGACATGAGGACAAGCAGCGCCCAAGTTCTGCATCTCCTAAGGGAATAGCATCCATCTGCACAGGAGATACCTATCTTCCTTAACTCTCGATCCAGGCAGGAGGACGGCTCCCTTCCTGAAACGTGTGGCTTAGCCTACACGAGCATTCTCCAGCGGGCACCTGCAGGTGCTCTAGGCCTGGGGATGTCCAGAAAGTCTGCAAGCCAACTCCCAGTCCCCCTGTGGCCACGCCTATTGCACACTCACCAAAATGGTACCGGACTCCCCGCTTCATAGGAAAGGAGAGGGCTCTGAGACTCTGGCTCTGAAAGGATTCCAGGGAACCCCTGGTTTCAAAAGAAGAGCAATTATTTACTATCGTTAGAACAGCCTGCTGAGGAACAAGAGCTCAGGGACATAAGGGTGCGGTCTCCTCTGCAGCATCCAGACTCTGAGAGCCCCGCACTGGCCCAGGAACTGACTGGAAACGCACTTCCAATCCTTGAAACATGGTTGTGTAGGAGACAGCCACGTGGTCTTGCTGTGTGAAACGGAGCAAGGGACAAAAGCCGCATTGGGAGAGGAGTGACTGCCAGGTGAGGCAACGTTCTCCGTTCAAATGAGCACAGGTCGAATCGAGGAAGGAGGGATCTCCAACATCCCTTCCTCTTCTCTCACACAGGAGGCCGGATCCTCCCTAAACACTGGCTTAAACTCCCATCAAGCAATCTCCCTGGCCATCTTTCCACACCCTAGGTTTGGGGACAGCCTCGCAATTCTCCAATGAAAGGGAGAAGGGTCCAAAGCAATACCTATATCACCATCCCAAGGACACCACCAAACTCCCAAGCTGAAACAAGAGGATATTGCTCTAAGAAAGTGGCTCTGAATCAATTCCGTGGAGAACTTTCTTCACAAAAAGGGCTAAGTGGGGGACACAGCGTGCCAGGGCTCATCGCACGTGAGATTTGGAGAATGTTGAGAATGAAGTACCCAGTGCAGTCTCCTCTGAACCGGGTTGTATCCAGATAAACAAACGACTGTGGGCTTAGGCCAAGGGAGCCCCTGAGCGACTACACCTGGGAGCCCTGTCAGCTAGAATCCTGCATATTTTCATTAGGACGGAGTGAGTTGTGGCTTTGGTCTGCCCCTCCTGCTTCTTCAGGCACTTGAGGGAGGCAGCAGTGTTTGAGCTGTAGCTATTGGCTTCTGCTGGCTCTTGCTCAGGAGTCTGCCCCAAGGACTTAGTTTCCTAATTCCTGGAAAGGGCTCTTCCAGGCCTACCCCACCCCCCTTTACCTCCTGCCCATGTGCGAACTTTCTGCTTCTCAGAATGAAGGCAAGGGAATCATCCAGGTCAGTGAGGCGAGCCGGCTCCCCTTTGCCTTACATAGCACAGCAGCGCCAGCACCAAGCAAGAACCAAGGGACACAAGGCCTTCATTCCTTTGGTGGAGCAGAGCCTGATATCTCTCACTGAGCGCTGGAGCAGATTCGGAGTCTGAGGCCTACCAAGGAGTGTCAGCTTAGTGAGTGACGGCTGCATGGTTCCTAAGCATGAATGAATGCAGAGTGAGAAACACAGTAAGGGAGAGGGAATGTCTATAGCCATGAGCAAAGTGTTCTCACTATTTCGACAATGGGAATGAGGCTAATATGGCATAGAGATGGGTGTCTTCCCGTCCCCTAGGCCCAACAAGGAGGCCAGCTCCCCTCTAATATGTCTGGCCCAGCCTCCAAGCAGATCGGTCTCCAGGAGACGGCCGCCAAGGCCCTAGGCCTCTGGATGTCCATGTGGTCCTGCAACCAAAGGCCAGGGCTCCTTTGGCTCAACCGTTCCGACAGTCCCAAGGACTGATCCACATTGGACATCTCCAAGCTGGAGATAGAACTCTGAAAGACTGAATTCGCATGGACCCTGAGATGGGCCTCGATGGCTAAGAAACAATGTCATTCAACTTGATGCACCTAGGCCTGATTTGACAAGTTCCATGCTGAATGGAACTTCGTGAATGCTACACCGACTCTGGGCGCCAAATCCGTTCAGTGTCTCGTATTCTCTGCACCAACCGTATCTTCCCCCTGACACCCTGCAGTCATGTGCAGTGTGGTTCGTTCTTGTCATTCTGGCCCCAGCAAATGTCACGTCAGGCAGGCCTCTCATGCCCTCCGATGACTCCCCAGCCTGTCCTCACAGCACACTCGTTCTTTTCATGATGACAGCGCTTGCCCTAGTTTTCACATGTCTTGTCCTTCATCCCTGTGTTCCTCTCCCCTCCAGACTGTGAAGACTTGGCAGGCAGGGACCACTTTGTCATTGTAAGCCTTGCACATGGGCCCACCGGATGGCCAAGCATGAGGTGAGTGCTTGGAGCAGTTCCTGAAGGAATAAATGGAAGCACCTTTGGCCACTCCATCTCGAGTTTGACCAGCTTACTCTGTGGAGAGAACTGGGAGTATGGGAGATTCCTGTGGAATGTGAGGCAGGGGAAATGCAGAATGACTCTGCATGACCTTTCCCTGGTCCAGTTCCCCCAGCCAAACTCGGTGGGCACCGCTGACACAGGAGGCTGCCTGTTGCCTGGTGTCCAGCCCTGGAGCCACAGGCATGAAATCTGCACACAAAATCAGCACCTTCATGTGGCTGCCACGAAGGCAGTGGCCCTTTCAGGTCCCAGGGTAAAGCTCAGGACCTAGAGGCTCCAGGGCTGTGCAAGGGATCTCAGGCTTCTGCCATTCCCCTTTCTCTGTCCATCCGCAGTGTATATGCTTTCCTCCTGAGGCATCCTCACGTCGGCCAGGACGATGACCCCCCTGTTTCCAAATGAAGACCCTGGGGGTCCAACAAAGACTGGGATTCTGTTGGACTCTAGATTCAGTGTACAGTGCTCTGACATGTGCTTCCCTATCCCAAGTCTTCACCAACCCAAGTCTCCAAGCGTCTCTAGGCTCTCCAAGGCTTCCAGCAAGCGAAAGCCTTTCTCTAGGGAATCGGAACACAGTGACTCATTGATGGAGAGCCAAGTCCAATGGACCCATGATGCTTCTATGGAACTCTGGAGAAACCCAACACTCTACAGAAGAATGCTGAAGACTTTTCTTCTGTAGCTATTGTCTAACCAATGGGACTTGACTCATTGTAATTCCAGGTGCCCTAGTCCTTTCTTCTGGAGTCTGGGCCAAGGGTGGCCCGGGGCCCAGCAGGAAGCTACCAATTTCACGAATTCCTTGCCCACGTTTGGGCCTTTGAGCATGCAGCTCAGAAAACGGATGCTGCTGCCCCATGGCAGAGCTCTCTTGACCCTGTTCCTTCTTCTGTCTTCTCACTTCCCCAGTGTCTGCTTTTTCTTGAACACACACACCCTCAGTATGTGTGTGCCAGTGCACATGTGGCGGCTGGATAGTGAAAGGAACCCATGTGGAGAGCAAGTGGGCATGATTTCTCCCAGAATATCAGACTCTCTCATTTCTAAAAACATGATGGGAGGGATTGGAGCCATGTTCTAAAAAGGGCCCGAGCCCAGCCTTATCCTCTGGACTCTTCCTACCTCCTGTGATCTGGGTCAGTCCTAGTCTCTCGATCAGATCAGTCACCCCACTGTACAGGGAGAGTTTGGATACAGAACTCCCTACACAGTGGTCCAGAGGATGTGATGTCAGGCTCCATGAATCCTGGCTAGGGTGTCAGTGGGGAGTGGTGAGCCACACCTGTAGATGAAGTATACCGGTGGTACACTAACCCCACAGTGCATGAGTGTGCTCCCTACCTTACGAGGCGTGCATGATAATGCAGCAAAGGCTCTGCTCCAGAAGTAGGTCTGGAGCAACCACCCCATCCCACTACCACCTCCTGGTCCCAGGAGAGAAGGCATAGAGAGCAACCGGGCAGAAGCACTGTATCTCAGAATCAGAGAGTCTACTTCCACACCTGCCTCTGCTGCGAGGCACACAGAGATGTGTCCCTCAGAAGGAATGAGAGAATGCACAGAGTGACGTGACTAGCACCGTCTTCCCTAGCTCACAAACTGACTGAGGAAGGAGAAACACCTGTTGTCTTTGGCAAACAGTGCCGTCTAGTAGTTCCACCTGAAAGCCCTGTCAGCAAGGAGCCTTCCGAGATTCTTTCTTCAGAATCAGAGGGAAAGATTGGGCTCTAGGCGTGTGTCCTGTCCTTGCCGTCAGTAGCTGGGGTAGCTGTGATACAGCTAGCGGTAGGAGGGATGTGTCCCGGATGACGCAAGTGTTTGGGAGCAAGTCTTGGTGTAGGATTGCATCCAAAGGTACTTTGTGTGCTGACCAGACCCTGGACCATCCCGCCCGCATGAAAACCTGCTGTTCTTCAAAATCAAGGCATCTCCATTAGTGAGGAGAGGAGGGCCACTGGATATCCATGCTCACGCGTACCCTAGCCAGCTAAGCAACACCTTGTGCTCAGATTTCATGAGGGATGACAGATCCGTATTCCTACAATTTCCTCAGGAACTGGCTGGGAAACTGGCATCATTCATATGGCCATGGCCCCTGGACCATGAATGGAGACCTAGCCAGGAAAGCAGCCTTGCGATGTGCATGAGTGGAAGCAGTGCCAAAATTCGGCATCTCCCAAGGGCTTGGCGTCCCTCCACAGAAAAGTTATCTTTCTTCCTCTACTCTCGATCCAGACAGGAGGCCAGCTCCATTCCCACACCTCTGGCTTAGCCTACACACAAGCATTCTCCAGCAGGCACCTACAGATGCTCTAGGCCTGGTGATGGCCACAAATTCTGAAATCCAACTACAGGGTGCCTGTGGCCAAGCCTATTGCACACTCACCAGGATTTCCCCAGACTCCCAGCTTCACAGGACAGGACATGCCTCTGACACAAGGGCTCTAAAACAATTCCAGAGAAACTCTTGTATCCAAAGAAGAGAAAGGATTTACTATAGCTATAGTAACCTCTTCAGCAACAAGAGCTCAGGGACATGGGAATCAATTGTCCTCTGGGACGTCAGACACTCAGAGCCCTCCATTGGGTCAGGAACTGACTGGAAACTTGTTTCCAATTCTCGTAACTCGGTTGCGTGTGGGAGAGTCACATGGTCTCAGTGTGTGATGTGAGAGCAAACGAGCAACTCGGCAACGGGAGCGGAATGACTACAAGGGGAGTCTAAGCTATCCATTCAAAGGGGCGTGGGGAAAATCGAGGAGGCAGACCTCTACCTTCCCTTCCTTTTGTCCCACACAGGACGCAGGCTCCACCACTAACCTCTGGCTTAGCCTTACCCACAAGCAGTCTCCCTGGGTCCCTTCATGTACCTTAGGTTTGGCGAGGCCCACATCATTCTGAACCCAAACTGAGAAGGGCTCAATGCAATATCTCTGTTACCGTCCCAAGGACACCACAAAACCCCCAAACTGAAAAAAGAGCATATGACTCTAAGACTCTGTCTTGGAATAGTCTTCGTGCAAAGCCTCTCTCGTGAAAAGGACAAAGGGGTGGCAGTGGAGACACACAGTGCCAGAGCTGTTCATTACGCATGTGACTGGAAGAATGTTGAGCATGAAGTACCCAGCGCAGGGTCCTATCAACTGGGCTGTATCCGAAGGAGAAAGGCCTGAGGGCTTTGCCACAGGAGCCCCCTGAACAACTACACCTGAGAGTCCTGTCAGCAAGAAGCCTGCGTTCCTTCTTTGGGAGCCAGTGATTTCTGCATTGTAATATCTCTGCCACAATTCCCATCAGTTGAGGGAGGCAGCAATAGCTGTAGCTATTGGCTTCTGAGGACTCTTGCTCAGGAATCGGCAACGAGGACTTGCTTCCCTAATTCCTGCCAAAGGCTCTTCCAGTGCTGACCCTTCCGGGTTCATACTGCCCCTGTGTAAACTGTCTGCTTCACAGAATGAACACCAGTCACTCATCAGGTCAGTGAGGCAAGCTGGCTCCCCTTTACCCTGCATAGCACAGCAGGCCAAGCACCAAGCACCTAGGGACTGAAGGACTTCTTTTCCTTGGTAGAGCAGAGCCTGATAGCTCTCACTGAGCACAGGAGCACAGTGAGACTTTGCAGCCTAGCCAGGGGTGCCAGCTGTTGAGTGATGGCTCCATGGGTAGTATGGGGGAGAAAACGGTCTAAAAACAGCAAGGGGAAGGAAATGGGAGTCAGATGGGCCACAGCTCGACATTTCCGGTGGGCATGGGGATCCACTGGGAAAGAAGATGCCTGGCTTCATTTGCCCTCGGCCCAGAAGGAGGACAGCTCAGTGCCCACATCTCTGGCCCAGGCTACGTGCCAAACATCCTCTGCCGGTCCCCTCTAAAATACCCTGGGCCTCTGAATGGTCACATACTTTTGAAATGCAGTGAATCAACAAAGACAGAGCCCTGGGACAAGACTTCTTCCCCAGTCACAAGGACTGGACCCGACTTCCGGGTGTAAGGCAGACGATAGTGTTGTGCCCAGATTCTGGATCCCAAGAAGACCGCCGGGGAGCCGGGACTGATGCAAACGCAAAGGGTCTTTATTCGAAGCTCGAGCTCGGACTCTCGCACCTCCCGACGAAGCGGGGCAGTGGCAAGAGCCCTGAGCCAGGTTTACACAGGTTTTTTATGAGGGTTTGAGTACACTTTTTGGGCGGGAATGGGGATCCTTTGAATTGATGGATTGGCATTTTCGCGGGCTAGTTTCTCATTGAGTATTTCATATTTGGCGGGCACGGGCTAGCTATGGATTGGCTTAGTTTGAGGGTCCCCCACAGAATCAAATGGTCAGCGTGTGTGGGCTGGACACTGATTAGTTTTGCTAGGGGCTATTCTAGGAATCTGACCTCCTGTGGTTTCCCTGGAACTCAAGGTGGAGGCAGGGTCTGCTAATCAGGGTCCAGTCCCACCCGGGATGGTGACCGGGTCTGCTAATCTGGGTCCGGCCTTTTGGCTACTCTGTTTCCCGGAACCCGGGGCAGAGTCCAGGGTGACTCGTTTTCCTGGAACTCGGGGCCCAGAACTACTCTAAGATGGAACTTTAACCAAAATGGAGTGGCCTTAGCCTTAACAGCACTATACTTTCACAACATGGCAATACTCGAACACAGCAAACAGGGTTCACAGCAATCACAGCAAATGGGTCAGGAGTCTAGTGCATTCCTAAGTCTCTAACTCTAATGCCTAACAAGATTTAACATACAGCAACTTAGTCTAATACATAGCAAACGAAACAGGCCTCACAGCACCCCAAGAAAAGTTTCACAGTGTTCACAGCAAACAGCAATGAAAACAGAATTCTCAGCAATGATAACCCTTAACAAGGTTCACAGTAAGCCGAAGTCTGGGGCACACTACCTCTAACACAGTACCCCTCTATGTTTAGCAGAAGAGAGAACTGGCTTCAAACTAATGCAGGGCTGTCACTTAGGACAAGAAACTGAAAAACGCTCTCTTCATTCCCCCCTTTTTCTTTTGGATTATGTGTTGTCCCAATCATGGGACATGATGTAATGTTATGGACTGAGGAATACTTATGGTGGCATCTATGTGGCCTAAAGTGGGCCTCTGATAATTTGACTCCCATTTGCTTTCTCCTTTTTTAGGCTCTAGGTGGTCGGTGGCGCTCAGCAGTGTTTGGCGCTAGAAGTCGCCTGCCCGGATGTGAAGAAAGCCACATATTTCGGGGCTAGGGGAGTCATCCCTAGAGTCTGTCCTTCGGTGCTAGGATGGCTTTCCTAGTGTCTGGTCTGTCCCTCGGTGCTAGGAAGGCTCATTCCTAGGGTCTGTTGTTAAATCTGAGCAATTTAACCATAGAGCATCTTCTGGAGAAGAGAAACTAGTGGAGTCATTCAAGAAAGAAATTCCCAGATCGCACTAGATTTTTGAGCCGCCTTATTTAAGATCTGGCTATGTACATGTCCTCTGTATCTAACATGACATCAGCCCAAATCTGTATCACAGCAGTCATCACAGTGAACATAATGAAGGGGACTCTAGCGTTCTTCCCAGTGAGCCAACTTGCCTCTCATCCCTTGTCAGTGAATTTAATAACCACTGGGTTGCATTTATTCTGGTTTTTCAGGTACTTACTTTCAGGTTTTAATGTTCTAGAGACTGTAATAAGGTCATCTTTAAACCCCTGGGCCCAGCTTATGTCTCCGGTGCTCACACATGACCAAGAAGAGCAAAAATAATCAGTTGGCCCCCCACATTTTCTGGCCTGAGCCTCAATGTGCCCCAGGCACACATAAAATTGGTGACTCTGACAAAGTTTGGGCCTGAGGAGAATTGTTTTCTCCAAATATAGGGAATGGTGCGGGGGCTGCGGGACAAGAACTTAGTCTGTAGACTGGTGCTGCAACTACCTCAATGGGGAAAAGAGATCATATAAGTCTATATGTAAGCTCAGGGAACCAAGTGTTTAAATGGTGTTCTCTTTGGATGTGCTGTTAGCAAATCTCCCGTGCCTGTATGTATAACTTGCCAAGTTAATAATAAAGGCTGGTGTGGGTTGCCTTTTCCTATGCTAATTCCTATTGCAGGTCCTATAGTTACCAAAACAAAACAATACAAACAAACAACCACATTACCCGGCACATCTTAGCTTTAGGCCGGCTCTGTTCCTTGTCCTTGCTTGTCCTTGTCCTTTTCGACCTTCCATTCTGGTATGAAGTCCTCTGGAACTGCGAACGGGTCAGCTGGTCGGG
>JAINVK010000661.1:0-20172 GCA_030068075.1 Paguma larvata | reverse complement strand
CACTTGGCACTGTGTTGTTGCACAGAATAAAGCGTACGGCTCTTTGCTTCTTGTTCTGCGCATTCAGTTTTTAACCGTGCTATCTAAGTGAAACAAGAGGTTAGTTCCATGAGACCCTCGCCACTGTGTTGTTTCACAGAGTAAAGCATACGGCTCTTTGCTGCTAGTTCTGCGCATTCAGTTTTTAACCGTGCTAAGTGAAATAAGAGTTTAGTTCAGTGAGGCACTCGCCAAAGTTTCCTTCACAGAGTGAGTATGTAGCACTTTGCTCCTGTTCTTCCATTCAGTTCTTAACGGCGCTAACCTATATGAGACAAGAGGTTAGTTCAATGAGGCACTCGTCACTGTATTGTTTCACAGAGTAAAGCGTATGGCTCTTTGCTGCCTGTCCTGCGCATTCAGTTGATAACCGTGCTAACTAAAAGAAACTAGAGGTTAGTTCAATGAGGCACTCGCCAGTGTGCCGTTTCAAAGAGTAAAGATCATGGCTCTTTGCTGCTAATTCTAGGCATTCAGTTTTTAACCGTGCTACCTAAATGAAACGAGAGGGTAGTTCAGTGAGGCCCTCGCCAGTGTGTTGTTTCACAGAGTAAAGCATATGGCTCTTTGCTGCTAGTTCTAGGCATTCAGTTTTAACCGTGCTACCTAAATGAAACAAGAGGTTAGTTCAGTGAGGCACTCGCCACTGTGTTGTTTCACAGAGTAAAGCCTATGGCTCTTTGCTGCTTGTTCTGCGCATTCAGCTTTTAACCCTGCTACCTAAGTGAAACAAGAGGTTATTTCAATGAGGCAATCGTCACTGTGTTGTTTCACAGAGTATAGCGTACGGCTCTTTGCTGCTAGTTCTGCGCATTCAGGTTTTAACCGTGCTATCTAAGTGAAACATGAGGTTAGTTCTGTGAGGCACTCGCCAAAGTGTTCCTTCACAGAGTGGAGTATGTAGCAATTTGCGGCCTGTTCTGCGCACTGAGTTCTTAACCGTGCTAACTAAAAGAAACAAGAGGTTAGTTCAATGAGGCACTCGCCACTGTGTTGTTTCACAGAGTAAAGCATATGGCTCTTTGCTGCTAGTTGTAGGCATTCAGTTTTAACCGTGCTACGTAAATTAAACAAGAGGTAGTTTCCAGTGAGGCACTCGACACTGTGTTGTTGTCACAGAGTAAAGCGTAGTGCGCATTCTCAGTTGTTAACCGTGCGATCTAACAGAACAAGAGGTTAGTTCAATGAGGCACTCGCCAGTGTGCCGTTTCACACAGTATCGAACATGGCTCTTTGCTGCTAGTTCTAGGCATTCAGTTTTTAACCGTGCTACCTAAATGAAACAAGAGGGTAGTTCAGTGAGGCACTCGCTACAGTGTTGGTTCACAGAGTGGAGTGTATAGCACCTTGCGGCCTGTTCTGCGCATTCACTTCCTAACAGTGCTACGTAAATGAAACAAGAGGATAGTTCAGTGAGGCACTTGCCACTGTGTTGTTTCACAGAGTAAAGCGTATGGCTCTTTGCTGCTTGTTCTGCGCATTCTGTTTTTAACCGTGCTACCTAAGGGAAACAAGAGGTTAGTTCAGTGAGGCATTCGCCAAAGTGTTCCTTCACAGAGTGGAGTATGTAGCAATTTGCGGCCTGTTCTGCGCACTCAGTTCTTAACCGTGCTAACTAAAAGAAACAAGAGGTTAGTTCAATGAGGCACTCGCCACTGTGTTGTTTCACAGAGTAAAGCATATGGCTCTTTGCTGCTTGTTCTGCGCATTCACCTTTTAACCGTGCTACCTAAGTGAAACAAGAGGTTAGTTCAATGAGGCACTCGTCACTGTATTGTTTCACAGAGTAAAGCGTACGGCTCTTTGCTGCTAGTTCTGCGCATTCAATTTTTAACCGTGCTATCTTAGTGAAACAAGAGGTTAGTTCAATGAGGCACTCGCCACTGTGTTGTTTCACAGAGTAAAGCATATGGCTCTTTGCTGCTAGTTGTAGGCATTCAGTTTTAACCGTGCTACGTAAATTAAACAAGAGGTTCGTTCAGTGAGGCACTCGCCACTGTGTTGTTTCACAGAGTAAAGCGTATGCGCATTCAGTTGTTAACCGTGCTAACTAAAAGAAACTAGAGGTTAGTTCAATGAAGCACTCGCCAGTGTGCCGTTTCACACAGTATCGAACATGGCTCTTTGCTGCTAGTTCTAGGCATTCAGTTTTTAACCGTGCTACCTAAATGAAACAAGAGTGTAGTTCAGTGAGGCACTCGCCACAGTGTTGGTTCACAGAGTGGAGTGTATAGCACCTTGCTGCCTGTTCTGCGCATTCAGTTCCTAACCGTGCTACCTAAATGAAACAAGAGGTTAGTTCAGTGAGGCACTCGCCACAGTGTTGTTTCCCAGAGTAAATCGTATGGCTCTTTGCTGCTAGTTCTGTGCATTCAGGTTCTAACCGGGCTACCTAAAAGAAACAAGAGGTTAGTTCAGTGAGGCATTCGCCACTGTGTTGTTTCACAGAGTAAAGCGTATGGCTCTTTGCTGCTAGTTCTGCGCTTTCATTTTTTAACCGTGCTACCTAGGTGAAACAAGAGGTTAGATCAATGAGGCATTTGCCACAGTGTTGTTTCACAGAAGAAAGCCTATGGCCCTTTGCTGCTAGTTCTGAGCATTCAGGTTTATACCGTGCTACCTAAATGAAACAAGAGGTTAGATCATTGAAGAACTCGCCACAGTGTTGGTTCACAGAGTGGAGTGTATAGCACCTTGCTGCCCGTTCTGCGCGTTCAATTCCTAGCATTGCTACCCAAATGAAACAAGAGGTTAGTTCAGTGAGACATTCGCCACTGTGTTGTTTCACAGAGTAAAGCGTATGGCTCTTTGCTGCCTGTCCTGCGCATTCAGTTGTTAACCGTGCTAACTAAAAGAAACTAGAGGTTAGTTCAATGAGGCACTCGCCAGTGTGCTGTTTCACTCAGTAAATAACATGGCTCTTTGCTGCTAGTTCTAGGCATTCAGTTTTTAACCGTGCGACCTAAATGAAACAAGAGGGGAGTTCAGTGAGGCACTCGCCACTGTGTTGGTTCACAGAGTGGAGTGTATAGCACCTTGCTGCCTGTTCTGCGCATTCACTTCCTAACAGTGCTACCTAAATGAAACAAGAGGGTAGTTCAGTGAGGCACTCGCCACTGTTTTGTTTCATAGAGTAAAGCGTATGGCTCTTTGCTGCTTGTTCTGCGCATTCAGTTTTTATATGTGCTACCTAAGGGAAACAAGAGGTTAGTTCAATGAGGCACTCGCCACGGTGCTGTTTCACAGAGTAAAGCGTACGGGTCTTTGCTGCTAGTTCTGGGCATTCTTTTTAACCGTGCTACCTAAATGAAACAAGGGGTTAGTTCAGTGAGGCACTTGGCACTGTGTTGTTGCACAGAATAAAGCGTACGGCTCTTTGCTTCTTGTTCTGCGCATTCAGTTTTTAACCGTGCTATCTAAGTGAAACAAGAGGTTAGTTCCATGAGACCCTCGCCACTGTGTTGTTTCACAGAGTAAAGCATACGGCTCTTTGCTGCTAGTTCTGCGCATTCAGTTTTTAACCGTGCTAAGTGAAATAAGAGTTTAGTTCAGTGAGGCACTCGCCAAAGTGTTCCTTCACAGAGTGGAGTATGTAGCACTTTGCTCCCTGTTCTTCCCATTCAGTTCTTAACGGCGCTACCTATATGAGACAAGAGGTTAGTTCAATGAGGCACTCGTCACTGTATTGTTTCACAGAGTAAAGCGTATGGCTCTTTGCTGCCTGTCCTGCGCATTCAGTTGATAACCGTGCTAACTAAAAGAAACTAGAGGTTAGTTCAATGAGGCACTCGCCAGTGTGCCGTTTCAAAGAGTAAAGATCATGGCTCTTTGCTGCTAATTCTAGGCATTCAGTTTTTAACCGTGCTACCTAAATGAAACGAGAGGGTAGTTCAGTGAGGCCCTCGCCAGTGTGTTGTTTCACAGAGTAAAGCATATGGCTCTTTGCTGCTAGTTCTAGGCATTCAGTTTTAACCGTGCTACCTAAATGAAACAAGAGGTTAGTTCAGTGAGGCACTCGCCACTGTGTTGTTTCACAGAGTAAAGCCTATGGCTCTTTGCTGCTTGTTCTGCGCATTCAGCTTTTAACCCTGCTACCTAAGTGAAACAAGAGGTTATTTCAATGAGGCAATCGTCACTGTGTTGTTTCACAGAGTATAGCGTACGGCTCTTTGCTGCTAGTTCTGCGCATTCAGGTTTTAACCGTGCTATCTAAGTGAAACATGAGGTTAGTTCTGTGAGGCACTCGCCAAAGTGTTCCTTCACAGAGTGGAGTATGTAGCAATTTGCGGCCTGTTCTGCGCACTGAGTTCTTAACCGTGCTAACTAAAAGAAACAAGAGGTTAGTTCAATGAGGCACTCGCCACTGTGTTGTTTCACAGAGTAAAGCATATGGCTCTTTGCTGCTAGTTGTAGGCATTCAGTTTTAACCGTGCTACGTAAATTAAACAAGAGGTTCGTTCAGTGAGGCACTTGCCACTGTGTTGTTTCACAGAGTAAAGCGTATGGATCTTTGCTGCCTGTGCTGCGCATTCAGTTTTTAACCGTGCTATCTAAGTGAAACAAGAGGTTAGTTCAATGAGGCACTCGCCACAGTGTAGGTTCACAGAGTAAAGCATATGGCTCTTTGCTGCTAGTTCTAGGCTTCAGTTTTATCCGAGCTACCTAATGAAAACAAGAGGTTAGTTCAGGAGGCACTCGCCAAAGTGTTCCTTCACAGAGTGGAGTATGTAGCACTTTGCTGCCTGTTCTTCGCATTCAGTTCTTAACGGCGCTACCTATATGAGACAAGAGGTTAGTTCAATGAGGCACTCGCCACAGTGTTGTTTCACAAGGAAAGCCTATGGCTCTTTGCTGCTAGTTCTGAGCATTCAGGTTTATAGGGTGCTACCTAAATGAAACAAGAGGTTAGCTCATTGAGGCACTCGCCACAGTGTTGGTTCACAGAGTGGAGTGTATAGCACGTTGCTGCCTGTTCGGCGCATTCAGTTCTAACAGTGCTACCTAAATGAAAAAAGAGGTAGTTCAGTGAGGCACTCGCCACTGTGTTATTTCACAGAGTAAAACGTAAGGCTCTTTGCTGCTAGTTCTAGGCATTCAGTTTTTAACCGTACTACCTAAATGAAACAAGAGGTTAGTTCAGTGAGGCACTCGCCACCGTGTTGGTTCACAGAGTGGAGTGTATAGCACCTTGCTGCCCATTCTGCGCGTTCAATTCCTAGCATTGCTACCTAAATGAAACAAGAGGTTAGTTCAGTGAGGCATTCGCCACTGTGTTGTTTCACAGAGTAAAGTGTAAGGCTCTTTGCTGCTAGTTCTAGGCATTCAGTTTTTAACCGTGCTACGTAAATTAAACAAGAGGTTCGTTCAGTGAGGCACTTGCCACTGTGTTGTTTCACAGAGTAAAGCGTATGGCTCTTTGCTGCCTGTGCTGCGCATTCAGTTGTTAACTGTGCTAACTAAAAGAAACTAGAGGTTAGTTCAATGAGGCACTCGCCAGTGTGCCGTTTCACAGAGTAAAGAACATGGCTCTTTGCTGCTAATTCTAGGCATTCAGTTTTTAACCGTACTACCTAAATGAAACAAGAGGTTAGTTCAGTGAGGCACTCGCCACCGTGTTGGTTCACAGAGTGGAGTGTGTAGCACCTTGCTGCCTGTTCTGCGCATTCACTTCCTAACAGTGCTACCTAAATGAAACAAGAGGGGAGTTCAGTGAGGCACTCGCCACTGTTTTGTTTCACAGAGTAAAGCGAAAGGCTCTTTGCTGCTTGTTCTGCGCATTCAGTTTTAACCGTGGTACCTAAGTGAAACAAGAGGTTAGTTCCATGAGGCCCTCGCCACTGTGTTGTTTCACAGAGTAAAGCGTACGGCTCTTTGCTGCTAGTTCTGCGCATTCAGTTTTTAACCGTGCTATCTAAGTGAAACAAGAGGTTAGTTCAGTGAGGCACTCGCCAAAGTGTTCCTTCACAGAATGGAGTATGTAGCACTTTGCTGCCTGTTCTTCGCATTCAGTTCTTAACGGCGCTACCTATATGAGACAAGAGGTTAGTTCAATGAGGCACTCGCCACAGTGTTGGTTCACAGAATGGAGTGTATAGGACATTGCTGCCTGTTCTGCGCATTCAGTTCCTAACAGTGCTACCTAAATGAAACAAGAGGTTAGTTCAATGAGGCACTCGCCACTGTGTTGTTTCACGGAGTAAAGCATATGGCTCTTTGCTGCTAGTTCTAGGCATTCAGTTTTAACCGTGCTACCTAAATGAAACAAGAGGTTAGTTCAGTGAGGCACTCAACACAGTGTTGTTTCACAGAGGAAAGCCTATGGCTCTTTGCTGCTAGTTCTGTGCATTCAGGTTCTAACCGTGCTACCTAAAAGAAACAAGAGGGTAGTTCAGTGAGGCACTCGCCACTGTGTTGTTTCATAGAGTAAAGCGTATGGCTCTTTGCTGCTAGTTCTAGGCATTCAGTTTTAACCGTGCTACCTAAATGAAACAAGAGGTTAGTTCAGTGAGGCACTCGCCACTGTGTTGTTTGACAGAGTAAAGCATATGGCTCTTTGCTGCTAGTTCTAGGCATTAAGTTTTAACCGTGCTACCTAAGTGAAACAAGAGGTTAGTTCAATGAGGCACTCGTCACTGTGTTGTTTCTCAGAGTAAAGCATATGGCTCTTTGCTGCTAGTTCTAGGCATTCAGTTTTAACCGTGCTACCTAAGTGAAACAAGAGGTTAGTTCAATGAGGCACTCGTCACTGTGTTGTTTCTCAGAGTAAAGCGTACGGCTCTTTGCTGCTAGTTCTGCGCATTCAGGTTTTAACCGTGCTATCTAAGTGAAACAAGAGGTTAGTTCTGTGAGGCACTCGCCAAAGTGTTCCTTCACAGAGTGGAGTATGTAGCAATTTGCTGCCTGTTCTGCGCACTCAGTTCTTAACCGTGCTAACTAAAAGAAACTAGACGTTAGTTCAATGAGGCACTCGCCAGTGTGCTGTTTCACAGAGTAAAGAACATGGCTCTTTGCTGCTAGTTCTAGGCATTCAGTTTTTAACCGTGCTACCTAAATGAAACAAGAGGGTAGTTCAGTGAGGCACTCGCCACTGTGTTGTTTCACAGAGTAAAGCGAATGGCTCTTTGCTGCTTGTTCTGCGCATTCAGTTTTAACCGTGCTACCTAAGTGAAACAAGAGGTTAGTTCAATGAGGCCCTCGCCACTGTGTTGTTTCACAGAGTAAAGCATACCGCTCTTTGCTGCTAGCTCTGCGCGTTCAGTTTTTTACCGTGCTTCATAAGTGAAACAAGAGGTTAGTTCCATGAGGCACTCGCCAGTGTGTTGTTTCACAGAGTAAAGCGTACGGCTCTTTGCTGCTAGTTCTGCGCATTCAGTTTTTAACCGTGCTATCTAAGTGAAACAAGAGGTTAGTTCAATGAGGCACTCGCCACAGTGTAGGTTCACAGAGTAAAGCATATGGCTCTTTGCTGCTAGTTCTAGGCATTCAGTTTTATCCGAGCTACCTAAATGAAACAAGAGGTTAGTTCAGTGAGGCACTCGCCAAAGTGTTCCTTCACAGAGTGGAGTATGTAGCACTTTGCTGCCTGTTCTTCGCATTCAGTTCTTAACGGCGCTACCTATATGAGACAAGAGGTTAGTTCAATGAGGCACTCGCCACAGTGTTGTTTCACAAGGAAAGCCTATGGCTCTTTGCTGCTAGTTCTGAGCATTCAGGTTTATAGGGTGCTACCTAAATGAAAACAAGAGGTTAGCTCATTGAGGCACTCGCCACAGTGTTGGTTCACAGAGTGGAGTGTATAGCACGTTGCTGCCTGTTCGGCGCATTCAGTTCCTAACAGTGCTACCTAAATGAAAAAAGAGGTTAGTTCAGTGAGGCACTCGCCACTGTGTTATTTCACAGAGTAAAACGTAAGGCTCTTTGCTGCTAGTTCTAGGCATTCAGTTTTTAACCGTACTACCTAAATGAAACAAGAGGTTAGTTCAGTGAGGCACTCGCCACCGTGTTGGTTCACAGAGTGGAGTGTATAGCACCTTGCTGCCCATTCTGCGCGTTCAATTCCTAGCATTGCTACCTAAATGAAACAAGAGGTTAGTTCAGTGAGGCATTCGCCACTGTGTTGTTTCACAGAGTAAAGTGTAAGGCTCTTTGCTGCTAGTTCTAGGCATTCAGTTTTTAACCGTGCTACGTAAATTAAACAAGAGGTTCGTTCAGTGAGGCACTTGCCACTGTGTTGTTTCACAGAGTAAAGCGTATGGCTCTTTGCTGCCTGTGCTGCGCATTCAGTTGTTAACTGTGCTAACTAAAAGAAACTAGAGGTTAGTTCAATGAGGCACTCGCCAGTGTGCCGTTTCACAGAGTAAAGAACATGGCTCTTTGCTGCTAATTCTAGGCATTCAGTTTTTAACCGTACTACCTAAATGAAACAAGAGGTTAGTTCAGTGAGGCACTCGCCACCGTGTTGGTTCACAGAGTGGAGTGTGTAGCACCTTGCTGCCTGTTCTGCGCATTCACTTCCTAACAGTGCTACCTAAATGAAACAAGAGGGTAGTTCAGTGAGGCACTCGCCACTGTTTTGTTTCACAGAGTAAAGCGAAAGGCTCTTTGCTGCTTGTTCTGCGCATTCAGTTTTAACCGTGGTACCTAAGTGAAACAAGAGGTTAGTTCCATGAGGCCCTCGCCACTGTGTTGTTTCACAGAGTAAAGCGTACGGCTCTTTGCTGCTAGTTCTGCGCATTCAGTTTTTAACCGTGCTATCTAAGTGAACCAAGAGGTTAGTTCAGTGAGGCACTCGCCAAAGTGTTCCTTCACAGAATGGAGTATGTAGCACTTTGCTGCCTGTTCTTCGCATTCAGTTCTTAACGGCGCTACCTATATGAGACAAGAGGTTAGTTCAATGAGGCACTCGCCACAGTGTTGGTTCACAGAATGGAGTGTATAGGACATTGCTGCCTGTTCTGCGCATTCAGTTCCTAACAGTGCTACCTAAATGAAACAAGAGGTTAGTTCAATGAGGCACTCGCCACTGTGTTGTTTCACGGAGTAAAGCATATGGCTCTTTGCTGCTAGTTCTAGGCATTCAGTTTTAACCGTGCTACCTAAATGAAACAAGAGGTTAGTTCAGTGAGGCACTCAACACAGTGTTGTTTCACAGAGGAAAGCCGTATGGCTCTTTGCTGCTAGTTCTGTGCATTCAGGTTCTAACCGTGCTACCTAAAAGAAACAAGAGGGTAGTTCAGTGAGGCACTCGCCACTGTGTTGTTTCATAGAGTAAAGCGTATGGCTCTTTGCTGCTAGTTCTAGGCATTCAGTTTTAAACCGTGCTACCTAAATGAAACAAGAGGTTTGTTCAGTGAGGCACTCGCCACTGTGTTGTTTGACAGAGTAAAGCATATGGCTCTTTGCTGCTAGTTCTAGGCATTAAGTTTTAACCGTGCTACCTAAGTGAAACAAGAGGTTAGTTCAATGAGTGCACTCGTCACATGTGTTGTTTTCTCAGAGTCAAGCATATGTCTCTTTGCTGCTAGTTCTAGGCATTCCAGTTTTAACCGTGCTACCTAAGTGAAACAAGAGGTTAGTTCAATGAGGCCAACTGTCACTGTGTTGTTTCTCAGAGTAAAGCGTACGGCCTCTGCTGCTAGTTCTGCCGCATCTAGGTTTTAACCGTGCTATCTAAGTGAAACAAGAGGTTAGTTCTGTGAGGCACTCGCCAACGGTGTTCCTTCACAGAGTGGAGTATGTAGCAATTTGCTGCTGTCTGCGCACTCCAGTTCTTAACCGTGCTAACTAAAAGAAACTAGACGATTCGTTCAATGAGGCACTCGCAGTGTGCTGATTTTACGAGTAAAGAACATGGCTCTTTGCTGCTAGTTCTAGGCAATCAGTTTAATTTTAACCGTGCAACCTAACATGAAACAAGAGGGTAGTCAGTGAGGCACTCGCCACTGTGTGTTTCACAGAGTAAAGCGAATGGCTCTTTGCTGCTTGTTCTGCGCATTCAGTTTAAAACCGTGCTACCTAAGTGAAACAAGAGGTTAGTTCAATGAGGCCCTCGCCACTGTGTTGTTTCACAGAGTAAAGCATACCGCTCTTTGCTGCTACCTCTGCGCGTTCAGTTTTTTACGTGCTTCATAAGTGAAACAAGAGGTTAGTCCATGAGGCACTCGCCGTGTGTTGTTTCACAGAGTAAAGCGTAGGCTCTTTGCTGCTAGTTCTGCGCATTCAGTTTTTTAACCGTGCTATCTAAGTGAACAAGAGGTTAGTTCAATGAGGCACTCGCCACAGTGTAGGTTCACAGAGTAAAGCATATGGCTCTTTGCTGCTAGTTCTAGGCAATCAGTTTTATCCGAGCTACCTAAATGAAACAAGAGGTTAGTTCAGTGAGGCACTCGCCAAAGTGTTCCTTCACAGAGTGGAGTATGTAGCACTTTGCTGCCTGTTCTTCGCATTCAGTTCTTAACGGCGCTACCTATATGAGACAAGAGGTTAGTTCAATGAGGCACTCGCCACAGTGTTGTTTCACAAGGAAAGCCTATGGCTCTTTGCTGCTAGTTCTGAGCATTCAGGTTCTATAGGGTGCTACCTAAATGAAACAAGAGGTTAGCTCATTGAGGCACTCGCCACAGTGTTGGTTCACAGAGTGGAGTGTATAGCACGTTGCTGCCTGTTCGGCGCATTCAGTTCCTAACAGTGCTACCTAATGAAAAAAGAGGTTAGTTCAGTGAGGCACTCGCCACTGTGTTATTTCACAGAGTAAACAGTAAGGCTCTTTGCTGCTAGTTCTAGGCATTCAGTTTTTAACCGTACTACCTAAATGAAACAAGAGGTTAGTTCAGTGAGGCACTCGCCACCGTGTTGGTTCACAGAGTGGAGTGTATAGCACCTTGCTGCCCATTCTGCGCGTTCAATTCCTAGCATTGCTACCTAAATGAACAAGAGGTTAGTTCAGTGAGGCATTCGCCACTGTGTTGTTTCACAGAGTAAAGTGTAAGGCTCTTTGCTGCTCAGTTCTAGGCATTCAGTTTTTAACCGTGCTACGTAATTAAACAAAGAGGTTCGTTCAGTGAGGCACTTGCCACTGTGTTGTCTTCACAGAGTAAAGCGTATGGCCTCTTTGCTGCCTGTGCTGCGCATTCAGTTGTTAACTGTGCTAACTAAAGAAACTAGAGGTTAGTTCCAATGAGGCACTCGCCAGTGTGCCGTTTCACAGAGTAAAGAACATGGCTCTTTGCTGCTAATTTCTAGGCATTCAGTTTTTAACCGTACTACCTAAATGAAACAAGAGGTTAGTTCAGTGAGGCCACTCGCCACCGTGTTGGTTCACAGAGTGGAGTGTGTAGCACCCTTGCTGCCTGGTTCTGCGCATTTCACATTCCCTAACAGTGCTACCTAAATGAAACAAGAGGGTAGTTCAGTGAGGCACTCGCACTGTTTTGTTTCACAGAGGTAAAGCGAAAGGCTCTTTGCTGCTTGTTCCTGCGCATTCAGTTTTAGCCGTGGTACCTAAGTGAAACAAGAGGTTAGTTCCATGAGGCACTCGCCACTGTGTTGTTTCACAGAGTAAAGCGTACGGCTCTTTGCTGCTAGTTCTGCGCATTCAGTTTTTAACCGTGCTATCTAAGTGAAACAAGAGGTTAGTTCAGTGAGGCACTCGCCAAAGTGTTCCACAGAATGGAGTATGTAGCACTTTGCTGCCTGTTCTTCGCATTCAGTTCTTAACGGCGCTACCTAAATGAGACAAGAGGTTAGTTCAATGAGGCACTCGCCACAGTGTTGGTTCACAGAATGAGTGTATAGGACATTGCTGCCTGTTCTGCGCATTCAGTTCCTAACAGTGCTACCTAAATGAAACAAGAGGTTAGTTCAATGAGGCACTCGCCACTGTGTTGTTTCACGGAGTAAAGCATATGGCTCTTTGCTGCTAGTTCTAGCATTCAGTTTTAACCGTGCTACCTAAATGAAACAAGAGGTTAGTTCAGTGAGGCACTCAACACAGTGTGTTTCACAGAGGAAAGCATGGTCTTTGCTGCTAGTTCTGTGCATTCAGGTTCTAACCGTGCTACCTAAAAGAAACAAGGGGTAGTTCAGTGAGGCACTCGCCACTGTGTTGTTTCATAGAGTAAAGCGTATGGCTCTTTGCTGCTAGTTCTAGGCATTTCAGTTTTAACCGAGCTACCTAAATGAAACAAGAGGTTAGTTCAGTGAGGCACTCGCCCAACTGTGTTGTTTGACAGAGTAAAGCATATGGCTCTTTGCTGCTAGTTCTAGGCATTAAGTTTTAACCCGTTGCTACTAAGTGAACCAAGAGGTTAGTTCAATGAGGCACTCGTCACTGTGTTGTTTCTCAGAGTAAAGGCATATGGCTCTTTGCTGCTAGTTCTAGGCATTCAGTTTTAACGTGCTACCTAAGTGAAACAAGAGGTAGTTCAATGAGGCACTCGTTCACTGTGTTGTTTCTCAGAGTAAAGCGTACGGCTCTTTGCTGCTAGTTCTGCGCATTCAGGTTTTAACCCGTGCTATCTAAGTGAAACAAGAGGTTAGTTCTGTGAGCAACTCGCCAAAGTGTTCCTTCACGAGTGGAGTATGTAGCAATTTGCTGCCTGTTCTGCGCACTCAGTTTCTTAACCGTGCTAACTAAAAGAAACTAGACGTTAGTTCAATGAGGCACTCGCCAGTGTGCTGTTTCACAGAGTAAAGAACATGGCTCTTTGCTGCTCGTTCTAGGCATTCAGTTTTTAACCGTGCTACCTAAATGAAACAAGAGGGTAGTTCAGTGAGGCACTCGCCACTGTGTTGTTTCACAGAGTAAAGCGAATGGCTCTTTGCTGCTTGTTCTGCGCATTCAGTTTTAACCGTGCTACCTAAGTGAAACAAGAGGTTAGTTCAATGAGGCCCTCGCCACTGTGTTGTTTCACAGAGTAAAGCATACCGCTCTTTGCTGCTAGTCTGCGCGTTCAGTTTTTTACCGTGCTACATAAGTGAAACAAGAGGTTAGTTCCATGAGGCACTCGCAGTGTGTTGTTTCACAGGAGTAAAGCGTACGGCTCTTTGCTGCTAGTTCTGCGCATTCAGTTTTTAACCGTGCTATCTAAGTGAAACAAGAGGTTAGTTCAATGAGGCACTCGCCACAGTGTAGGTTCACAGAGTAACGCATATGGCTCTTTGCTGTAGTTCTAGGCATTCAGTTTTATCCGAGCTACCTAAATGAAACAAGAGGTTAGTTCAGTGAGGCACTCGCCAAAGTGTTCCTTCACAGAGTGGAGTATGTAGCACTTTGCTGCCTGTTCTTCGCATTCAGTTCTTAACGGCGTACCTATATGAGACAAGAGGTTAGTTCAATGAGGCACTCGCACAGGTGTTGTTTCACAAGGAAAGCCTATGGCTCTTTGCTGCTAGTTCTGAGCATTCAGGTTTATAGGGTGCTACCTAAATGAAACAAGAGGTTAGCTCATTGAGGCACTCGCCACAGTGTTGGTTCACAGAGTGGAGTGTATAGCACGTTGCTGCCTGTTCGGCGCATTCAGTTCCTAACAGTGCTACCTAAATGAAAAAAGAGGTTAGTTCAGTGAGGCACTCGCCACTGTGTTATTTCACAGAGTAAAACGTAAGGCTCTTTGCTGCTAGTTCTAGGCATTCAGTTTTTAACCGTACTACCTAAATGAAACAAGAGGTTAGTTCAGTGAGGCACTCGCCACCGTGTTGGTTCACAGAGTGGAGTGTATAGCACCTTGCTGCCCATTCTGCGCGTTCAATTCCTAGCATTGCTACCTAAATGAAACAAGAGGTTAGTTCAGTGAGGCATTCGCCACTGTGTTGTTTCACAGAGTAAAGTGTAAGGCTCTTTGCTGCTAGTTCTAGGCATTCAGTTTTTAACCGTGCTACGTAAATTAAACAAGAGGTTCGTTCAGTGAGGCACTTGCCACTGTGTTGTTTCACAGAGTAAAGCGTATGGCTCTTTGCTGCCTGTGCTGCGCATTCAGTTGTTAACTGTGCTAACTAAAAGAAACTAGAGGTTAGTTCAATGAGGCACTCGCCAGTGTGCCGTTTCACAGAGTAAAGAACATGGCTCTTTGCTGCTAATTCTAGGCATTCAGTTTTAACCGTACTACCTAAATGAAACAAGAGGTTAGTTCAGTGAGGCACTCGCCACCGTGTTGGTTCACAGAGTGGAGTGTGTAGCACCTTGCTGCCTGTTCTGCGCATTCACTTCCTAACAGTGCTACTAAATGAAACAAGAGGGGAGTTCAGTGAGGCACTCGCCACTGTTTTGTTTCACAGAGTAAAGCGAAAGGCTCTTTGCTGCTTGTTCTGCGCATTTCAGTTTTAACCGTGGTACCTAAGTGAAACAAGAGGTTAGTTCCATGAGGCCCTCGCCACTGTGATGTTTCACAGAGTAAAGCGTACGGCTCCTTTGCTGCTAGTTCTGCGCATTCAGTTTTTAACCGTGCTATCTAAGTGAAACAAGAGGTTAGTTCAGTGAGGCACTCGCCAAAGTGTTCCTTCACAGAATGGAGTATGTAGCACTTTGCTGCCTGTTCTTCGCATTCAGTTCTTAACGGCGCTACCTATATGAGACAAGAGGTTAGTTCAATGAGGCACTCGCCACAGTGTTGGTTCACAGAATGGAGTGTTATAGGACATTGCTGCCTGTTCTGCGCATTCAGTTCCTAACAGTGCTACCTAAATGAAACAAGAGGTTAGTTCAATGAGGCACTCGCCACTGTGTTGTTTCACGAGTAAAGCATATGGCTCTTTGCTGCTAGTTCTAGGCATTCAGTTTTAACCGTGCTACCTAAATGAAACAAGAGGTTAGTTCAGTGAGGCACTCGTCACTGTGTTGTTTCACAGAGTAAAGCATATGGCTCTTTGCTGCTAGTTCTGCGTTCAGTTTTAACCGTGCTACCTAAATGAAAAAGAGGTTAGTTCAATGAGGCACTCGTCACTGTGTTGTTTCACAGAGTAAAGCGTACGGCTCTTTGCTGCTAGTTCTGCGCATTCAGGTTTTAACTGTGCTATCTAAGTGAAAGAAGAGGTTAGTTCTGTGAGGCACTCGCCAAAGTGTTCCTTCACAGAGTGGATATGTAGCAATTTGCTGCCTGTTCTGCACATTCAGTTCTTAACCCTGCTAACTAAAAGAAAGAGGGTTAGTTCAATGAGGCACTCGCCACAGTGTTGGTTCACAGAGTGGAGTGTATAGGACATTGCTGCTGTTCTGCGCATTCAGTTCCAAACAGTGCTACCTAAATGAAACAAGAGGTTAGTTCAGTGAGGCACTCAACCAGTGTTGTTTCACAGAGGAAAGCCTATGGCTCTTTGCTGCTAGTTCTGTGCATTCAGGTTCTAACCGTGCTACCTAAAAGAAACAAGAGGGTAGTTCAGTGAGGCACTCGCCACTGTGTTGTTTCATAGAGTAAAGCGTATGGCTCTTTGCTGCTAGTTCTAGGCATTCAGTTTTAACCGTGCTACCTAAATGAAACAAGAGGTTAGTTCAGTGAGGCACTCGCCACTGTGTTGTTTGACAGAGTAAAGCATATGGCTCTTTGCTGCTAGTTCTAGGCATTAGTTTTAACCGTGCTACCTAAGTGAAACAAGAGGTTAGTTCAATGAGGCACTCGTCACTGTGTTGTTTCTCAGAGTAAAGCATATGGCTCTTTGTGCTAGTTCTAGGCATTCAGTTTTAACCGTGTACTAAGTGAAACAAAGAGGTTAGTTCAATGAGGCAACGTCACTGTGTTGTTTCTCAGAGTAAAGCGTACGGCTCTTTGCTGCTAGTTCTGGCAATCAGGTTTTAACGTGTATCTAAGTGAAACAAGAGGTTAGTTTGTGAGGCACTCGCCAAAGTGTTCCCTTCACAGAGTGGAGTATGTAGCAATTTGCTGCCTGTTCTGCGCACTCAGTTCTTAACGTGCTAACTAAAAGAAACTAGACGTTAGTTCAATGAGGCACTCGCCAGTGATGCTGTTTCACAGAGTAAAGAAACATGGCTCTTTGCTGCTAGTTTTAGGGCATTCAGTTTTTAACCGTGCTACCTAAATGAAACAAGAGGGTAGTTCAGTGAGGCACTCGCCACTGTGTTGTATTACAGAGTACAGCGAATGGTCTTTGCTGCTTGTTCTGCGCATTCAGTTTTAACCGTGCTACCTAAGTGAAACAAGAGGTTAGTTCAATGAGGCCTCGCCACTGTGTTGTTTCACAGAGTAAAGCATACTGCTCTTTGCTGCTAGCTCTGCGCGTTCAGTTTTTTACCGTGCTACATAAGTGAAACAAGAGGTTAGTTCCATGAGGCACTCGCCAGTGGTTGTTTCACAGAGTAAAGCGTACGGCTCTTTGCTGCTAGTTCTGCGCATTCAGTTTTTAACCGTGCTATCTAAGTGAAACAAGAGGTTAGTTCAATGAGGCACTCGCCACAGTGTAGGTTCACAGAGTAAAGCATATGGCTCTTTGCTGCTAGTTCTAGGCATTCAGTTTTATCCGAGCTACCTAAATGAAACAAGAGGTTAGTTCAGTGAGGCACTCGCCAAAGTGTTCCTTCACAGAGTGGAGTATGTAGCACTTTGCTGCCTGTTCTTCGCATTCAGTTCTTAACGGCGCTACCTATATGAGACAAGAGGTTAGTTCAATGAGGCACTCGCCACAGTGTTGTTTCACAAGGAAAGCCTATGGCTCTTTGCTGCTAGTTCTGAGCATTCAGGTTTATAGGGTGCTACCTAAATGAAACAAGAGGTTAGCTCATTGAGGCACTCGCCACAGTGTTGGTTCACAGAGTGGAGTGTATAGCACGTTGCTGCCTGTTCGGCGCATTCAGTTCCTAACAGTGCTACCTAAATGAAAAAAGAGGTTAGTTCAGTGAGGCACTCGCCACTGTGTTATTTCACAGAGTAAAACGTAAGGCTCTTTGCTGCTAGTTCTAGGCATTCAGTTTTTAACCGTACTACCTAAATGAAACAAGAGGTTAGTTCAGTGAGGCACTCGCCACCGTGTTGGTTCACAGAGTGGAGTGTATAGCACCTTGCTGCCCATTCTGCGCGTTCAATTCCTAGCATTGCTACCTAAATGAAACAAGAGGTTAGTTCAGTGAGGCATTCGCCACTGTGTTGTTTCACAGAGTAAAGTGTAAGGCTCTTTGCTGCTAGTTCTAGGCATTCAGTTTTTAAACCGTGCTACGTAAATTAAACAAGAGGTTCGTTCAGTGAGGCACTTGCCACTGTGTTGTTTCACAGAGTAAAGCGTATGGCTCTTTGCTGCCTGTGCTGCGCATTCAGTTGTTAACTGTGCTAACTAAAAGAAACTAGAGGTTAGTTCAATGAGGCACTCGCCAGTGTGCCGTTTCACAGAGTAAAGAACATGGCTCTTTGCTGCTAATTCTAGGCATTCAGTTTTAACCGTGCTACCTAAATGAAACAAGAGGTTAGTTCAGTGAGGCACTCGCCACTGTTGGTTTCACAGAGTAAAGCATATCTCTTGCTGCTGTTCTGCGCATTCATTTAACGTGCTACCTAAATGAAAAAGAGGTTAGTTCAATGAGGCACTCGCCACTGTGTTGTTTCACAGAGTAAAGCGAAAGGCTCTTTGCTGCTAGTTCTGCGCATTCAGTTTTAACCGTGGTACTAAGTGAAACAAGAGGTTAGTTCTGTGAGGCACTCGCCACTGTGTTTTTCACAGAGTAAAGTAGCTCTTTGCTGCTAGTTCTGCACATTCAGTTTTAACCGTGCTATCTAAGAAACAAGAGGTTAGTTCAGTGAGGCACTCGCCAAAGTGTTGTTCACAGAATGGAGTGTATAGCACTTGCTGCCTGTTCTGCGCATTCAGTTCTTAACGGCTACCTAATGAACAAGAGGTTAGTTCATGAGGCACTCACAGTGTTGTTCACAGAGGAAAGGACTTGCTGCTGTTCTGTGCATTCAGTTCTAACAGTGCTACCTAAATGAAACAAGAGGGTAGTTCAGTGAGGCACTCGCCACTGTGTTGTTTCACTAGGAGTAAAGCGTATGGCTCTTTGCTGCTAGTTCTAGGCATTCAGTTTTAAACCGTGCTACCTAAATGAAACAAGAGGTTAGTTCAGTGAGGCACTCGCCATGTGTTGTTTGACAGAGTAAAGCATATGGCTCTTTGCTGCTAGTTCTGGCATTCAGTTTTAACCGTGCTACCTAAGTGAAACAAGAGGTTAGTTCAATGAGGCACTCGTCACTGTGTTGTTTCTCAGAGTAAAGCATATGGCTCTTTGCTGCTAGTTCTAGGCATTCAGTTTTAACCGTGCTACCTAAGTGAAACAAGAGGTTAGTTCAATGAGGCACTCGTCACTGTGTTGTTTCTCAGAGTAAAGCGTACGGCTCTTTGCTGCTAGTTCTGCGCATTCAGTTTTAACCGTGCTACTAAGTGAAACAAGAGGTTAGTTCTGTGAGGCACTCGCCAAAGTGTTTTCACAGAGTGGAGTATGTAGCTTTGCTGCTTTCTGCGCATCAGTTTTAACCGTGCTACTAAATGAAACTAGAGTTAGTTCAATGAGGCACTCGCCAGTGTGTGTTTCACAGAGTAAAGAACATGGCTCTTTGCTGCTAGTTCTAGCATTCAGTTTTAACCGTGCTACCTAAATGAAACAAGAGGTAGTTCAGTGAGGCACTCGCCACTGTGTTGTTTCACAGAGTAAAGCGAATGGCTCTTTGCTGCTGTTCTGCGCATTCAGTTTTAACCGTGCTACCTAAATGAAACAAGAGGTTAGTTCAATGAGGCCTCGCCACTGTGTTGTTTCACAGAGTAAAGCATGGCTCTTTGCTGCTAGTCTGCGCATTCAGTTTTAACCGTGCTACATAAGTGAAACAAGAGGTTAGTTCATGAGGCACTCGCCAGTGTGTTGTTTCACAGAGTAAAGCGTACGGCTCTTTGCTGCTAGTTCTGCGCATTCAGTTTTTAACCGTGCTATCTAAGTGAAACAAGAGGTTAGTTCAATGAGGCACTCGCCACAGTGTAGGTTCACAGAGTAAAGCATATGGCTCTTTGCTGCTAGTTCTAGCATTCAGTTTTAACCGTGCTACCTAAATGAAACAAGAGGTTAGTTCATGAGGCACTCGCCAAGTGTTTTTCACAGAGTGGAGTATGTAGCACTTTGCTGCTGTTCTTCGCATTCAGTTTTTAACGTCGCTACCTATATGAAACAAGAGGTTAGTTCAATGAGGCACTCGCCACAGTGTTGTTTCACAAGGAAAGCCTATGGCTCTTTGCTGCTAGTTCTGAGCATTCAGGTTTATAGGCTACCTAAATGAAACAAGAGGTTAGTCATTGAGGCACTCGCCACAGTGTTGTTCACAGAGTGGAGTGTATAGCACGTTGCTGCCTGTTCGGCGCATTCAGTTCCTAACAGTGCTACCTAAATGAAAAAAGAGGTTAGTTCAGTGAGGCACTCGCCACTGTGTTATTTCACAGAGTAAAACGTAAGGCTCTTTGCTGCTAGTTCTAGGCATTCAGTTTTAACCGTACTACCTAAATGAAACAAGAGGTTAGTTCATGAGGCACTCGCCACCGTGTGTTCACAGAGTGGAGTGTATAGCACTTGCTGCCATCTGCGCATTCAGTTCCTAACATGCTACCTAAATGAAACAAGAGGTTAGTTCAGTGAGGCATCGCCACTGTGTTGTTTCACAGAGTAAAGTGTAAGGCTCTTTGCTGCTAGTTCTAGGCATTCAGTTTTTAACCGTGCTACGTAAAAACAAGAGGTTAGTTCAGTGAGGCACTCGCCACTGTGTTGTTTCACAGAGTAAGCGTATGGCTCTTTGCTGCTGTGCTGCGCATTCAGTTTAACTGTGCTAACTAAAAGAAACAGAGGTTAGTTCAGAGGCACTCGCCAGTGTGCCGTTTCACAGAGTAAAGAACGGCTCTTTGCTGCTAATTCTAGGCATTCAGTTTTAACCGTACTACCTAAATGAAACAAGAGGTTAGTTCAGTGAGGCACTCGCCACGTGTGGTTCACAGAGTGGAGTGTGTAGCACCTTGCTGCCTGTTTGCGCATTCACTTCCTAACAGTGCTACCTAAATGAAACAAGAGGTAGTTCAGTGAGGCACTCGCCACTGTTTTGTTCACAGAGTAAAGCGAAAGGCTCTTTGCTGCTTGTTCTGCGCATTCATTTAAACCGTGGTACCTAA
>JAINVK010000660.1:0-24044 GCA_030068075.1 Paguma larvata | reverse complement strand
TGCTTACCTAAATGAAACAAGAGGTTAGTTCAGTGAGGCACTCGCCACTGTGTTGTTTCACAGAGTGGATGTCTGCTGTTGCTGCTTCTAGCTCATTCAGTTTTAACCTGCTACCTAAATGAAACAAGAGGTTAGTTCAGTGAGGCACTCGCCACTGTGTTGTTTCACAGAGTAAAGCGTATGGCTCTTTGCTGCTAGTTCTGCGCATTCAGTTTTTAACCGTGCTACCTAAATGAAACAAGAGGTTAGTCAGAGGCACTCGCCACAGTGTTGTTTCACAGAGTAAAGTATGGCTCTTTGCTGCTAGTTCTGCATTCAGTTTTAACCGTGCTACCTAAATGAAACAAGAGGTTAGTTCAGTGAGGCACTCGCCACAGTGTTGTTTCACAGAGTAAAGCGTATGGCTCTTTGCTGCTAGTTCTGCGCATTCAGTTTTAACCGTGCTACCTAAATGAAACAAGAGGTTAGTTCAGTGAGGCACTCGCCACAGTGTTGTTCACAGAGTGGAGTGTATGCCTTTGCTGCTGTTCTGCGCATTCAGTTTTAACGTGCTACCTAAATGAAACAAGAGGTTAGTTCAGTGAGGCACTCGCCACTGTTGTTTCACAGAGTAAAAGTATGGCTCTTTGCTGCTAGTTCTGCGCATTCAGTTTTTACCGTGCTACCTAAGAAACAAGAGGTTAGTTCAGTGAGGCACTCGCCACTGTTGTTTCACAGAGTAAAGCGTTGGCTCTTTGCTGCTGTTCTGCCATTCAGTTTTAACCGTGCTACCTAAGTGAAACAAGAGGTTAGTTCAATGAGGCACTCGCCACTGTTTGTTTCACAGAGTAAAGCGTATGCTCTTTGCTGCTAGTTCTGCGCATTCAGTTTTTAACCGTGCTACCTAAATGAAACAAGAGTTAGTTCAGTGAGGCACTCGCCGTGTTGTTCACAGAGTGAGTATGCTTTGCTGCTAGTTCTGCGCATTCAGTTTTAACCGTGCTACCTAAATGAAACAAGAGGTTAGTTCAATGAGGCACTCGCCACTGTGTTGTTCACAGAGTAAAGTATGGCTCTTTGCTTCTGTTCGCATTCAGTTTTAACCGTGCTACCTAAATGAAACAAGAGGTTAGTTCAGTGAGGCACTCGCCACAGTGTTGTTCACAGAGTAGCGTATGGCCTTTGCTGCTAGTTCTGCGCATTCAGTTTTAACCGTGCTACCTAAATGAAACAAGAGGTTAGTTCAGTGAGGCACTCGCCACAGTGTTGTTCACAGAGTGGAAGTAGCCTTTGCTGCTATTTGCGCATTCAGTTTTAACCGCTACCTAAATGAAACAAGAGGTTAGTTCATGAGGCACTCGCCACTGTTGCTTCACAGAGTGGAGTGTAGGGCTCTTTGCTCTATTTTGCATTCAGTTTAACCCTGCTACCTAAATGAAACAAGAAGGTAGTTCAATGAGGCACTGGTCACAGTGTTTGCTTACCTAGTGGATTATGTAGCACTTTGCTCCCTGTTCTTCGCATTCAGTTCTTAACGGCGCTACCTAAATGAAACAAGAGGTTAGTTCAATGAGGCACTCGCCACAGTTTTGGTTTCACAGAGTGGAGTGTATAGCACGTTGCTCTGCTGTTCTGCGCATTCAGTTCCTAGCAGTTCTACGTAAATGAAACAAGAGGTTAGTTCAGTGAGGCACTCGCCACTGTGTTGTTTCACATTGTAAAGCATATGGCTCTTTGCTGCTTGATCTGCACATTCAGTTTTTTAACCGTGCTACATAAGTGAAACAAGAAGTTAATTCAATGAGGGCGCTCGCCACAGTGTTGCTTCACAGAGTGGATTATGTAGCACTTTGCTCCCTGTTCTTCGCATTCAGTTCTTAACGCGCTACCTAAATGAAACAAGAGTTAGTTCAGTGAGGCACTAGCCACAGTGTTGTTTCTCAAGTAAAACGTATGGCTCTTTGCTGCTAGTTCTGTGCATTCAGTTTTAACCGTGCTACCTAAGTGAAACAAGAGGTTAGTTCAGTGAGGCACTCGCCACAGTGTTGTTTCACAGAGTAAAGTATGGCTCTTTGCTGCTAGTTCTGCGCATTCAGTTTTAACCGTGCTACCTAAATGAAACAAGAGGTTAGTTCAAGAGGCACTCGCCACTGTGTTGTTTCACAGAGTAAAGCGTATGGCTCTTTGCTGCTAGTTCTGCGCATTCAGTTTTAACGTGCTACCTAAATGAAACAAGAGGTTAGTTCAGTGAGGCACTCGCCACTGTTTGTTCACAGAGTAAAGAGTATGGCTCTTTGCTGCTAGTTCTGCCATTCAGTTTTAACGTGCTACCTAAATGAAACAAGAGGTTAGTTCAGTGAGGCACTCGCCACGTGTTCCTCAGAGAAATAGGCCTTTGCTGCTAGTTTGCCATTCAGTTTTAACTGCTACCTAAATGAAACAAGAGGTTAGTTCAGTGAGGCACTCGCCACTGTTGGTTCCCAGAGTAAAGTGTATGGCTCTTTGCTGCTAGTTCTGCGCATTCAGGCTTTAACCGTCCTACCTGAATGAAACAAGAGGTTAGTTCATTGAGGCACTCCCACGGTGTTGGTTCAGAGAGTGGAGTGGATAGCACGTTGCTGCCTGTTCTGCGCATTTAGCTCCTAACATTGCTACCTAAATGAAACAAGAGTGTAGTTCAGTGAGGCATTCACCACTGTGTTGTTTCATAGAGTAAAGCTTATGGCTCTTTGCTGGTAATTCTCCGCATTCAGTTTTTAACCGTGCTACCTAAGTGAAACAAGAGGTTAGTTCAGTGAGGCCCTCGCCAAAGTGTTCCTTCAAAGAGTGGAGTATGTAGCAATTTGCTGCCTGTTCTGCGCATTCAGTTCTTAACCGTGCTAACTGAAAGAAACAAGAGGTTAGTTCAATGAAGCACTCGCCACTGTGTTTTTTCACAGAGTAAAGCGTATGGCTCTTTGCTCCTAGTTCTGCGCATTCAGTTTTTAACCGTGCTACCTAAGGGAAACAAGAGGTTAGTTCAGTGAGGCACTCGCCACAGTGTTGGTTCACAGAGTGGAGTATATAGCACCTGGCTTCTATTTCTGTGCATTCTGTTCCTAACCGTGCTACCTAAATGAAACAAGAGGGTAGTTCAACGAGGCACTCGCCACAGTGTTGCTTCACAGAGTGGTTATATAGCACATCGCTCCAACATTTGTGCATTGGATTCCATAAGCTGCTAACGTACTGAGACAGGTTAGAGGTATGAGTCCTTCCACTCAGTGTTGTTTCACAGAAATGAGTACACGACACTTCGCTGCTAGTTCTGCGAATTGGATTCCGAACCCTGCTACCTTACTGAAGCAAGAGGTTACTTCAGAGAGGCACTCGCCCCAATGTTGTTTCACAGAGTGGACTGTATGGCATTTTGCTGCCTGTTCTGCGCTTTCAGTTCCTAACCGTGCTACCTAACTGAAACAAGAGGTTAGTTCAATGAGGCACTCGACACAGTGTTGTTTCACAGAGTTGTGTGTATGGCAATTCGCTCCAAGATCTTTGCAATGGATTCCAAACGCTGCTAACCTACTGAATCAGGTTGGAGGAATGAGGCCTTCCACACAGTGTTGTTTCACAGAAATGAGTACACGACACTTTGCTGCTAGTTCTGCGAATTGGATACCGTACACTGCTACCTTACTGAAACAAGAGGTTACTTCAGAGAGGCACTCGCCACAGTGTTGTTTCACAGACCGGAGTGTATGGCACTTTGCTTCCTGATCTGCGCTTTCAGCTTCTCGCACTGCTACCTTACTGATAAAAGATGTTACTTGAAAGAGGCAATCCCCACAGGGTTATTTCACAGAGATGAGGCATGTCACCTCTCATGATTCTATATCACACTTGCTGAAACAAGCTGGTTGTTGTAGGAGGCCATCAGCACTGCGTTCTTTCACAGAGTTGAGTTTCCCACAGTGTTGTTTCACAGAGTTGTGTGTATGGCACTTAGGTCTAAAATCTGTGCGTTGGATTCCACGCGCTGTTAACTTACTGAAACATGGAGTAGAGGAATGAGGCCTTCCACACAGTGTTGTTTCTCAGAATTGAGTGTACAACACTTTGCTGCTTGTTCTACGAATTGGGTTCGTCTACTGCTACCTTACTGAAACAAGTGTTTACTTCAGTGAGGCACTCGCCATAGTTTTATTTCACCGAGTGGAGTGTATGGCTCTGCGCATTCAGTTCCTCACACTGCTAACTTACTGA
Organism: Paguma larvata; assembly: GCA_030068075.1. Lineage (NCBI taxonomy): Eukaryota > Metazoa > Chordata > Mammalia > Carnivora > Viverridae > Paguma > Paguma larvata. The sequence continues at coordinate 19,820 of JAINVK010000660.1, read as the reverse complement.
AACAAGATGTAACTTGAAGGAGGAGTTCCCCACAGTGTTATTGCAGAGAGTTGAGTGCATGCCACCTCGCTACCTGTTCTGCTCTTTCTATATCACACACCGCTTACTTGCTGAAAGAAGCTGTTCGTTGCAGGAGGCATTCCGCACTGTGTTGTTTCACAGAGTTGAGTCTATGGCACGTTGCTGCTAGTTCTGCGCATTCAGTTCCTCACACTGTTAACTTACTGACACAAGATGTAACTTTTAAGAGGCACTACCCACAGTGTTACTTCAGAGAGTTGAGTGCATGGTACTTTGCTGCCTGTTCTGCGCATTCTATATCACACACTGCTAACTTGCTGAAACAACCTGTTAGTTGCAGGAGGCCTTCCGCACTGCATTGTTTCACAGAGTTGAGTGTATGAGACTTCACTACTAGGTCTGCGCATTCTGTATCACACAATGCTAACCTACTGAAACAAGAGTTTAGTTCAATGAGGCATTCCCCACCGTGTTGTTTCACCGAGTTGAGTGCATGCCTCCTCGCTGCCTGTTCTGCGCATTTTATGTCACACACTGCTTACTTGCTGAAACAAGCTGTTAGTTGCGGGAGGCCTTTCATACTCCGTTGTTTCACAGAGTTGAGTATATGCCACTTCGCTGCTATGTGTGCACATTCAGTTTCTCACCATGCTAACTTACTGAAATGAGCGGTTAGTTGAATGGGGCATTCCCAACTGTGTTGTTTCTCAGAGCGCAGACCTCCCAGAGAAGTGCCACACACTCAACTCTTGAAGCAACCCTGTGCAAAATGCCTCTTTCACGTAACATGTAGTTTCAGTTAGTTAGCAGTGTGAGGAACTGAACGCGCAGAAGAAGTAGCAAAGTGTCATTCGCTCCAGGCTGTGAAACAACATGGTGGGGAATGCCTCTTTCAACTAACATCTTTGTTCTGTAAATTAAGTGGATGTGGATTGCCGTGAGCAGAACTAGGAGCAAAGTGTTATGCACTCGTCTCTGTGAAACAACACTGTAGCAAATGGCTCCTTCAACTAATATCGTGTTTCAGTAAGTTAACATTGTGTGAAACTGAATGCGCAGACCTCGCAGTGATGTGCCATACAGTCAACTCTGTGAAACAACACTGTGGGGAATGCCTCTTTCATCTAACATCTTGTGTCAGTAAGTTAGCAGTGTGAGGAAATGAATGGGCAGAACTAGCAGCGAGGTGCCATATGCTCCAGGCCTTGAAACAACGCTGTGGGGAAGCCTAATTCAACTAACATCTTGTTTCTGTAAGTTTAGAGTGTGTGGATTCCCATGATCAGAACTAGGAGCAAAGTACTGTGCAATCATCTCTGTGAAACAACACTGTGGGGAATGCCTCCTTCACCTAATATCTTGTTTCAGTAAGTTACCAGTGTGTGAAATTGAATGGCAGAACTAGCAGCGAATTGTCGTCATAAGCTTCACTCTGTGAAACAACACTGTGGGGATTGCCTCATTGACCCAACCTCTTGTTTCCATAAATTAGCATTGTGAGAAACTGATTGCGCAGACCTCGCAGCGAAGTGCCACACACTCAACTCTGTGAAACAACACTGTGGAAAATGCCTCTTTCGTGTAACATCTAGTTTCGGTAAGTTAGCAGTGTGAGGACCTGAATGCACAGAACTAGCCGCGAAGTGCCATATGCTCCAATCTGTGAAGCAACACTGTCGGGAATGCCTCATTGAATAAACATCTTGTTTCATTAAGTTAAGAGGGTGTGGATTCCCATACACAGAACTAGCAGTGAAGTGCTATGGACTCAACTCTGTGAATCAACACGGTGGGGAATGCCTCTTTCAACTATCCTCTTGTTTCAGTAAGTTAGCATTGTATGAAATTGAATGCGCAGACTAGCAGCGAAGTCCAATAGACTCCGTTCTGTGAATCAGCACTGTGGGGAATGCCTCAATCAACTAACATCTTGTTTCAGCAAGTTAGCTTTGTGAGGAACTGAGTGCGCAGAACTAGCAACAAAGTGCCATACACTCCACAACACTGTGAAACAACAAGTGGGGAATACCTAATTCAACTAACATCTTGTTTCTGTAAGTTAAGAGGGTGTGGATTCCCGTGAGCAGAACTAGGAGGAAAGTGCTGTGCACTCATCTCTGTGAAACAACACTGTGGGGCAACGCCTCAAGCAACTAATAACTTGTTTCAGTAAGTTATCAGTGTGTGAAACTGAATGCGCAGAACTAGCAGCGAGATGCCATTCACTCTACTCTGTGAAACAACACTGTGGGGAACGCCTCATTGAACTAAGCGCTTGTCTCAGTAAGTTACCAATGTGTGAAAGTGAATGCGCAGACCTACCAGCGAAGTGCAATACACTCAATTCTATGAAACATCACTGTGGAGAATGCTTCATTCGACTAACGTTCTGTTTCAGTAAGTTAACAATGAGTACATCCAACACGCAGGTCTTGGAGCGAAGTGCCATACACTCAACTCTGAAAAAACACTGTGGGGTATGTATCTTTCAACCAACATCTTGTTTCAGTAAGTCAGCAGTGTGTGGAATGGAATGGGTAGAACTAGCAGTGAAGTGCCATATACTGAACTCTGTGAAAATACACGGTGGAGAATGCTTCTTTCAGCTAACATCTTGTTACCGTAGCTGAGCAGTGTATGGAATCCAAAGCGCAGAACTAGCAATGAATGCCGTATTCTCCACTCTGTGAAAGAACACTGTAGGGAATGTCTCATTCAACTAACTTCTCGTTTCAGTGAGTGAGCAGCGTATGGAATCCAATGCGCAGAACTAGAAGCGACGTGCAATATACCCAACTCTGAGATGGAATACTGTGGAGAAAACAAACTTCACCGAACATCCTGTTTCAGCAAGTTAGTAGTGTGGGATATCAAACGTGCAGAACCAGCAGCGAGGTGCCATACACTCAACTCTTTGAAACAATATTGTGGGGAATACCTCCTTTCACTAACATCTTGTTTCAGTAAGTCAGCAGTGTATGGATTCCAATGGACAGAAGGAGCGAAGTGCAATTCACTTAACTCTTTGAAACAACAGTGTGCGGAAGGCCTCCTTCAACCAACATCTTGTTTCAGCAAGTTAGCAGTATGTGGAATCCAAATCGCAGATCTTGGAGCGAAGTGCCATACCCTCAACTCTGTAAAAGAACACTGTGCGGAGTGCCTCAATCAACTAACACCTTGTTTCAGCATGTTAGCAGTGTGTGGAAGTGAATGTGCAGAACTAGCAGCGAAGTGCCATACTCTCAACTCTGAAGCAAAACCGAGGGGAATGTCTCATTCAACTAACGTCCTGTTTCAATAAAGTAGGAATTTGTTGAGTAACATTCACAGAAATAGGAGCAAAGTGCCATATGCTCAACTCTGTAAAACAACACTGTGGGGAATGCCTCCTTCAATTAACATCTTTTTTCAGTAAGTTCAGGGTGTGGCATCCCATGAGCAGAACCCGAAGCCAAGCACCATTCACTCAACTCTGGGATACAACGCTGTGGGGGAATGTTAACTAACATCTTGTTTCAGGAAATGAGCGGTGGATGGAATCCATTGCGCAGCAATAGTTGCGAGGTCCAACACCCTCTACACTGAAAAAGCACTTGGGGAATGCCTCCTTTCACTAACATTTTGTTTCAGTAAGTGAGCAGTGTTTGAAATCCATAGCGCAGAACTAGCAGTGATGGTCTGCCACACACTCAACTCTATGAAACAACACTGTGAGGAATGCGTCATTCAACTAACATCTTGGTTCAGGAAGTGAGGAGTGGTTTGAATCCCATTCGCAGAACTAGGAGCGGAGTGCAATGCACTCAATTGTGTCAAACAACACTGTTGGGAATGCATCAATCAACTGACATCTTGTTTCAGTGTGAGGTTTATTGAATCCCATGCATCCCATGCCCAGCACTAGGAGCATAGTGCAATACACTGAACTTAGTGAAACAATGTTCGGAACACATTATTGAACAAGCATCTCGTTTCAGTAGGTCCGAAGTGTTGAATCAATCTCATGCGCAGAAATACAAGCTAACTGCAATGCACTCAATTCCGGTAACCAACACTGCAGGGTATGCATCATTCAATCAACATCTTCTTTCAGTAAGTTCAATTCCAGGCACAGAACTAGGAGCGAAGTGCCATACACTCAACTCTGTGAAACAAGAGTGATGGGAAAGTATCACTGAACTAACATCTGGTTTCAGTAAGTTAGTAGTGTATTGAATCCCATGCGCCGAACAAGGAGCTAAGTGCCGTGCACTCAAATCTGTGAATCAAGACTGTAGGGAATGCATCATTCAAGTACCATCTTCCTTCATTAATTTACTAGTGTGTTGAATCCTTTCCAAAGAACTAGGAGCGAAGTGAAATGCACTCAACTCTGCAAAACAACACTGTGGGGAATGCATGATTCACTAACATCTTGGCTCAGTAAGTGAGGAGTGTTTTGAATACCACGCGCAGAACTAGGACCAAAGTGCCATACACTCAACTCTGTGAAATAACACTGTGGGGAATGCATCATTCAACTGACACCTTGTTTCAGTAAGTTAGTGGTGTATTGGATCCCAGGCCCAGAACTAGAAGCGAGCGTCAATACACTGAAATCGTGAAACAACACTGTGCAGAACACATCTTTGAATTAACATCTCGTTTCAGTCAGTTAGTAGTGTGTTGAATTCCATGAGCAGAGCTAGGAGCAAAGTGCCATACATTCAACTCTATGAGAAAACACTCAGGGGAATGCATCATTCAACAGATACCTTGTTTCAGTAAGTTAGTAGTTTGTTGAATCCCATGCACAGAACTAGGAACAACGTGTCATACACTCCACTCTGTGAAACCACACTGTGATCATCATTTGACTACCCTCATGTGTCACTAGGTGAAGAGTTTTTAAATCCCCTGCAAGGACTAAGGGAAATGCCATATTCTCAACTCTGTTCATCAACATTGTGGAGATTGCATCATTCAACTAACATCTTGTTTCGCTAAAATGAATGTGTTTGAAAATGTGTGCCCGGATCTTGGAGGGAAGTACCATATACTCATTTTGTCAAAGAACACGGTGGGCAATGGTTCATTCATCTGACGCCTTGGTTCACTGTGTTAGTAGGGTTTGAAATCCAGGAAGGAGGTGTCGTCTTCTAAGGGCCAGATTGCCAGCAGCTGGTGCTGGGCCTCCCTTCTCCATATTTCACTTCCTCCAAGGTCTCTAGGACTCCAGCCCTCCTTATCCATCTTGACACATCTTTGATCTCTTGCATAACAAGGTTCTTTCTCCCATCCATCTCGGTCAGTGTCTCAAGAGTCCTATCATCTGCCTTCCACCTGGGGGTCTGGTCCAGTCCTTGTGTTCTGGGAGAGGTTTGGCCACAGGGCTCCTTCTTCATTAACTCACTGGGTTTCAAAATTACGTGGCCATTCAGATGCCCAGGGCATTGGAAGGCAACCAGCGGAGGTTGTTTGGGGTGTAACCGGGCAGAGATTTGGGCAGGGAGCTGGTCTCCTTCTGGGCCGAGGGCAAATGAAGCCAGGTATCTTCGTTCCAAGTGGATCCCCATTCCCACTGGAAATGTCGAGCTTTAGCCCATCTCGTGCCCATATCTTTCCCCTTTCTGTATTTCTGACCATTTATGTTTGTCTCTCTTAGGACCCCTGGAGCCATCACTCACGCAGCTGGCATCGCTGGGTAGGCTGCAAAATCCCCCTCTGCTCCTGGTTCAGTGAGGGTGCTCAGGCTCTGCTCTACCAGAGGAAAGATGACCCAAGAAAGATGTCCCTGTGTGCCTGGTGCTTCGCCTGCTGTGCTCTGGAGCGTGTGGGGGACCCTGATTGGTTCCCTGACCTGGATGATTGCTTTCCTTCATTCTGGGATGCAGCCAGATTGCCCATGGGCAGTAGGCATGAGGAGGGCGTCGGCATTGGAAGAGCCTTTGCAGGAATTAGGGAAGCAAGCGCTTGTTACAGATTCCTGAGCAAGAGCCCTCCAAAGCTAGTAGCTCCAGCTCCAGCACTGCTGGCTCCCTCGACTGATGGGAAAAGTGGCAGGGAGAGACCAAGCCAGAAATTGAGCCTCCTCAAGAAAGATGGCACGCTTCCTGCTCACAGAGTTCCCACGTAGAATCCTTCAGAGTGCTCTTTTGGCCTCAACCCACAGGACTCTCTTATTCGCAATACAAGCTGGTTGATAGGAGAGTGCACTGCATACTTCATTCTCCAAGTCATGTGTGATGAAGAACTCTGGCAGGCATTGGTGTGCCTGCATTGCCACCCCTGAGCCCTTTTGAGGAAAGACAGTTTGCATGGAAACTCTTCTGAGACAGTGTGTCAGCCTGGGGCTTTGGTGGTGTTTTTGTGATGGTGATAGAGGTGTTGCATTTGTCCCCTCTGAATTTTGTTTCAGAATGATGTGGCCCTCCCCAAACCCAGGGTGTGTGCAGGCAGCCAGGGAGAATGCTTGTGGGGAGGCTAAGCCAGAGTTTTGAGGTGGATCCCGCCTCCTGTGTGGGACAAGGGGAAGGAAGAGTCGTGGTCTCCTTGTTTCCCCCATGGCAATTTGAATGCACGGCTTGACTTACCTTATTGTCATTTCTCTACCATTGCTGCTCTCCGAACTTGGTCTCAGTTCACACGCGAGACCCTGTGTCTGTTCCCTGCACCAACAAACATCCCTGGAGCGGAGGTGAGTTCCAAGCCTTTCCTGGGCCAAGGCAGGGCTCGCAGAGTCTGATATCCCAGAGGACAGCTGACCTCCTGTCCATGAGCCCTTGGTGCTGGGAAGGCCACAGTACCGTGGCAATGAGTAGTCACATGGACTCTGCCCTAACGGCTGGAGCTACCCTCAATCGGAAGAACAGACAGTCTGTGCATGTGCAGCATGCTCCATGACCTGATCAGTGCACTGAAAGCCTTTAGAATATATTCTGCACCAAGGCATCGTTCCCACCTCTAGACCATTACATGGAAGGACCCTCTTTGCATCTCGGAACCTCTGCTGCCCCTCTCGATGAATATGATGGACAGAAACACACCAGAAGTCAACATTCCCCTCTATTTCTTCAGGAAGGATGTGGGCCTCTGGCTCACAGGGCTCCACAGAGCATCCTTTGGAACACTCCTGTAGCAAAAGCCCCCAAATGGTCCCTGTGATCCCTGAGCTGGCCTGCTTGTGAATACATTGTGCTAGTCAAGTTCAATTCAACATGAAGAACTCTGGGCCTCGGTGGATCCAGTTTCATAGCACAGGTTTATCATCCATCAAGGACCGCCATGGGGTCCATACAAATTCAGCCTTTCAGAGTGCTATCTCCGGCTTGCAGATGCCCAAAGGGGACAAGCCCTTAAGACTGTGGGAAAGCTGGAGAGAAAGGAGCCCAGGCCTTTTGGTTTCAGGACTACATGGACATTCAGAGCACTGGGACATCAAAAGGAGTCCAGTCGAGAGCTGTTTTTGGCCAGGCAGGGCCAGACGTATTAGCGGGGAGCTGGCTTCCTTGCTGGACCTAGGGGAATTGAGAGAAACATCTCCATTGCACATGGATCACATTCCCATTGCATGGAAATATTGAACGCCCTTTGGTCCTGGCTGAAGTCATTCCTGTGCTTCTGACTGCCTCTTCATTCACCCTTAGGTGCCATGGAGCTGGCATTCACTGAGCAGGCATCCGGGGATGGGCGTCCAGTGGGAGCTGGGTCTCTTGCTCAGTAACAGCCATGAGCATTGGGTATCCCAAAGGAGAATAGCCTCCTATTCCTGAGCTTGGTGCTTGGCTGTCGGAAGCAAGGGGTGGAGGGGGGGCGGGTGGCTGGAGTGGAGGCAGCTCATCTCCTTGCTCTGCCTGTTTGAGGTGTGTTCCTTCTGAAAAGCAGACAGTTCACACTGGAGCAGTAGGCTCCAGAAGCTGGTCAGCACACAAAAGCCCTAGACACTAAGAGGGAACCACTTCCCCTCTCCACACTTTGGCGCCACAGCTGAGGGAAGCTCCCAGATACAGCACTGTCTCTGCCTACTCCACTTCGTGATGGGAAAAGTCAGAAGAGCAGACCAATTCCCAATGCTCTCCAGGTCCTTCTGAAAGAAGGCAGATCTGCTGCTGACAAGGCTCCCGCACAGAGACACTAGATGGCGCCGTTGCCTAAGCCATCTGTGTTCTTTTTCTTCTTCAGGCCAGATTGCTGGCAGCTGAAGCTGGGCACTTCCTTTTCCATATTTTCCTTCAATCCAGGTCTGCAGAACTCCTGCCATCCTGAATCATCGGGACACAACTTTACTCTCATATAGAAACAGGGTTCTTGTCACAACTGTTACTTCAGAGTAACGTACTCAAGAGTCCTATCTGAAGAGAGCGTTTTTCAGTTTCTTGTCCTAAGTGACAGCCCTGCATTAGTTTGAAGCCAGTTCTCTCTTCTGCTAAACATAGAGGGGTACTGTGTTAGAGGGAGTGTGCCCCAGACTTCGGCTTACTGTGAACCTTGTTAAGGGTTATCATTGCTGAGAATTCTGTTTTGATTGCTGTTTGCTGTGAACACTGTGAAACTTTTCTTGGGGTGCTGTGAGGCCTGTTTCGTTTGCTATGTATTAGACTAAGTTGCTGTATGTTAAATCTTGTTAGGCATTAGAGTTAGAGACTTAGGACTGCACTAGACTCCTGACCCATTTGCTGTGATTGCTGTGAACCCTGTTTGCTGTGTTCGAGAATTGCCATGTTGTGAAAGTATAGTGCTGTTAAGGCTAAGGCCACTCCATTTTGGTTAAAGTTCCATCTTAGAGTAGTTCTGGGCCCCGAGTTCCAGGAAAACGAGTCACCCTGGACTCTGCCCTTGGTTCCAAGAAACAGAGTAGCCAAAAGGCCGGACCCAGATTAGCAGACCCGGTCACCACCCCGGGTGGGACTGGACCCTGATTAGCAGACCCTGCCTCCACCTTGAGTTCCAGGGAAACCACAGGAGGTCAGATTCCTAGAATAGCCCCTAGCAAAACTAATCAGTGTCCAGCCCACACACGCTGACCATTTGATTCTGCGCGGGACCCCCAAGCTAAGCCAATCCATAGCTAGCCCGTGCCCACCAAGTATGAAATACTCAATGAGAAACTAGCCCGCGAAATCCAATCCATCAATTCAAAGGATCCCCATTCCCGCCCAAAAAGTGTACTCAAACCCTGATAAAAAGCCTGTGTAAACCTGGCTCAGGGCTCTTGCCACTGCACCGCTGCGTCGGGAGGTGCAAGAGTCCGAGCTCGAGCTTCAAATAAAGACCCTTTGCGTTTGCATCAGTCCCGGCTCCCCGGCGGTCTTCTTGGGATCCAGAATTTGGGCACAAAAATTGGTGCGTTGGCCGGGAATCCCCGAGACCCCCAGGGACCCCAGAACTGAAGGGTCCTGCACCGGTCAATGAGTCTGTGTTTTGTTGTCCTGTCTGTCTGTGCTGTTTGGTAAGTCTGTGCTGCTCAAGTGAGCCTATGAAAGTGAAAAGGGAGCTCCCGTGGTATCTGGGCCAGCAAAAGACCTAAGCGGACGCGCTGTTGGGTCGCTGGCGGGGAGTTCTGGGAGACGTCCTGAACCCCCTTCTGGAGGGTAGTCCTCGTTCTTCAGGAGAGGATGAACCACTCATCCGTAAAAGGTCCTCGTTCTTCAAGAGAGGACAAACCCCCTGTCTGTACGTCCTCGTTCTTCAGGAGAAGACAAACCCCCTGTCTGTAAGTCCTCGTTCTTCAGGAGAGGACAAACCTCTTGTCTGAAAGTCCTCGTTCATCAAGAGAGGACAAACCCCTTGTCTGAAAGTCCTCGTTCTTCAGGAGACGACAAACCCCTTATCTGTAGAAGTCCTCGTTCTTCAGGAGAGGACAAACTGCTTACCTGGGAAAGCCCTCATGCTTCCCGAGAGAAGCAGAACAGGGCACTCATAGACTATCGCCCCTCAGATCACTTTCGGTTTTGTTGAAAGGGGCACAGAGGAAAATTCCTTGGCTGTTGTGACTTTCTGTTATGTGTTGACTTCGTGTTTGTGACTCTTTGCACTGACGATATAGAACAGACTGTGACGACTCCTCTTTCTCTCATGACGAAGCATTTTAAAGATGTTAAGAGCCGGGCTCACGACCTGAGCCTTGAAATTAAAAGAGAAAAATTCATAACTCTTTGCTCCTCCAAGTGGCCATCGCTGAACGTCAGATGGCCACCCGAGGGCACCTTAAACTTACCTATTCTCTTACAGGTTAAGCAGGTCATCTTCCGGCCAGGGTGTCAGGGACACCCAGACCAGATCCCCTATGTCTTGACATGGCAGGATCTGATTGAGACTCCCCCTGCTTGGTAAAAGCCCTTCCTCCCCCCGCCGATGACATCCACCAAAAGTGTTCTCGCTCTGCAGGAGCGGGAATCCCCTATGGGAACCCCTACCCCGCGCACCAGGCCATCAGCCCTGCTTTACTCCAAAATGAGTCTGATGAGGAGATACTGCTTCCCCCGCCCTATCAGCCACAAGTGCAGCCTGGTGGCACTGCTGCGGAAGGTGCCGAAAGTCAAGCGGCACCAGATATTGGGGCACCTGCTAGGACAGGCCCTGCTGCAGGGACTCGGGGGAGGGCCCATAGAGTAACACAATCCCCGCAGGGACCAGCTAACTCTACCATCCTTCCCCTGTGAGCAATAGCTCCCCCGGACGGGGCAAGGAACCAAATGCTGTATTATTGGCCTTTTGCTACTAGCGATTCATATAACTGGAGGACCCAAAATTCCAAATTCTCAGAAAATCCTAAAGATGGAATCAACTTGTTAGACACTGTTTGTTCACCCATCAGCCCACCTGGGACGACTGCCAGCAGTTGTTGCAGGTCCCCTTCACTACAGAAGAGCGTGAGAGGACCCAGACAGAGGCCCGAAAACTGGTTTTGGGCAACAACGGACAGCCAACTGCAGACCATCAATGCTGTTTTTCCCCTTTCGCGCCCCAGTTGGAATTTCAATATGACTAGAGGTAAGAAGAGACTCCCGGTTTAACGCCAGACTCTAATGGCAGGTCTCAGGGCAGCTGCACGGATGCCCACCAATTTGGCCAAGGTAGGGGATGTCTAACACGGTAAGGACGAAAGTCCAGCTGCCTTTCTAGAACGGGTCATGGAAGCATTTAGGCAGTACACCCCTATGGACCCAATGGCACCTGAAAATAGGGCAGCAGTAATAATGGCATTTGTGAATCAGGCAGCACCAGATATTAGAAAAAAGTTACAGAAAATAGGCAGGCTAGGAGAAAAGAGCATACAGGACCTGATGGCGGTGGCAGAAAGGGTTTGCAACAACAGAGAAGACTCAGAGGAAAAGCAGACCAGGGAGAACGATCGACAGACCCAAAACCTGGCTAAGATACTCATAGCTGCCACCACAAGCGGTCCTCGAGGGAGAGAGTCACAACTTCGGGGGATTTTGACGGAACCAATTCCAGGTAAGGACCCCCGTCCCTCAGGGCGTCGCCTAAACTCAAACCAATGTGCCTATTGTAAAGAAAAAGGACATTGGATACGCAGTTGCCCCAAGAGAAGGCCCCAAGCTCCAGGTGCCCAGATCCTGGAGATCAAGAAAATAGATGACTAGGGGTGTCGGGCTTCGGCCCCCCTCCCCGAACCCAGGGTAACCCTCAAAGTGGAGGGGCAACCTGTTGACTTCCTCGTAGATACTGGAGCTCAACCTTCAGTTTTAATAAAGCCGCATGGCCGGCTATCTAATAAGACTTCCTGGGTGCAGGGGGCAACTGGTCTAAACCAATACTCATGGACTACACGAAGAACAGTGGACCTAGGCGTGGGCCGGGTATCCCACTCGTTCATGGTCATCCCAGATTGCCCCTACCCCCTGCTCGGACGTGACCTGTTATCAAAAGTAGGAGCCCAGATCAGTTTCCATCCAGAGGGAGCCAAAGTTATGGACAGTGGGGGACGTCCAATCCAAGTCCTCACAGTCAGCCTCCATGATGAACATCGCCTCCACCAGATCTCATCCCCTCCCATGTTGGACATAGATAATTGGCTAAAACAGTACCCGCAGGCCTGGGCAGAAACTGGGGGAATGGGACTAGCTAAACATAGGCCAGCGGTCTATATAGAACTAAAGCCAGGTGCAGATCCAGTCAGAGTCCGGCAGTACCCAGTGTCCCTGGAAGCCCGCCTAGGAATCACCCCCCGCATCTGGAGACTGCTAAAAGAAGGCATCCTAAGACCCTGCCAGTCAGCCTGGAATACCCCCTTGCTTCCGGTACGTAAACCACACACCAATGACTATAGGCCAGTACAGGACCTCAGAGAAGTTAACAAGCGGGTCATAGACATTCATCCCACAGTCCCTAACCCCTACACCCTCCTCAGCTCCTTGGCCCCAACGCGAACCTGGTATACGGTGTTAGATTTGAAAGATGCTTTTTTCAGCCTGCCCCTGGCCCCAAAAGGCCAGGACTTGTTTGCATTCGAGTGGACCGATCCTGAGGAAAGGATCCACGGACAGCTGACTTGGACAAGATTGCCACAAGGATTTAAAAACTCCCCCACCATCTTTGATGAGGCGCTCCATGAAGACTTGGGTGAGTTTCGAACCCAGCACCCGGACTTAACATTATTGCAGTATGTAGATGACTTATTGATGGCAGCTGAAACTCAGGCAGCCTGCCTCCGAGGTACCAAGAGCCTATTACAGATGCTGGGGGACCTCGGATATCGGGCATCAGCAAAGAAGGCACAAATCTGCAAGACGGAGGTAAGCTACCCGGGCTACAAATTAAAAGATGGCCAGAGATGGTTAACAGAGGCAAGGAAAGAAACTGTATTAAAAATTCCAACCCCCCAAAACGCACGTCAAGTGCGAGAGTTCCTTGGAACTGCCGGGTTCTGCCGCCTCTGGATTCTGGGTTTGGCAGAGCTCGCTAGACCCCTTCATGAAGCAGCCAAAGAAAGCAAAAAGTTCCAATGGACCGAGGCTACGGGGATGGCTTTCAAACGCCTCAAGGAGGCACTGCTGTCCGCCCCAGATTTAGCGCTCCTGGACTTGACTAAACCATTCCACCTCTATATAGATGAAAATAAGGGGATAGCAAAGGGGGTCCTGATGCAGTCCCTAGGGCCTTGGAAGAGGCCTATTGCTTACCTCTCCAAGAAATTGGACTCCGTGGCAGCCGGATGGCCCCCATGCCTGCGGATCATAGCAGCAGTAGCCATGCTAGTAAAAGATGCCAACAAACTTACTTGGGGACAAGAGTTATACATAATAACTCCCCATGCCATAGAGGGAATACTCCAACAGCCACCAGACAGATGGCTAAGCAATGCCCGCCTCACCCATTATCAAGGGCTCCTGCTAAATCCTGCCAGAATTGTTTTTCAGCGCCCCCCCCCCGCTACCTTGAACCCAGCAACCTTACTGCCAGCACCAGACCTAGATTCACCTCTCCATGACTGCACAGAAATCTTGGCCCAGGTCCATGGGGTCCGCGAGGATCTGCAGGACCAGCCGCTGCCCAACGCTGAGGTCACCTGGTACACGGACGGCAGCAGCTACATCAAGGATGGAATAAGGTATGCGGGGGCAGCAATTACGACTGAGACTGAGACTGTTTGGGCAGAGCCTCTGCCGGCGGGCACCTCTGCCCAACGGGCTGAACTTGTAGCCTTAACCAAGGCACCGACTTTGGGGAAGGACAAGAGACTGAACGTGTTCACTGATAGCAGGTATGCCTTTGCCACGGCCCACGTTCATGGGGCCATTTACAGAGAGAGAGGGCTATTGACGGCAGAGGGAAAGACTATTCAAAACAAAGACGAAATACTAGCTCTCTTAAAGGCACTCTGGCTGCCTAAACAACTGGCCATAATACACTGCCCAGGCCACCAGAAACCAACCACACCTGTGGCCAAAGGCAATAACTTGGCCGATCAGGTAACCCGAGAGGTGGCTTTGCAGGTGGACTGTGCCTTAATGACCACCCTACCAGATCCCCGGCCCAGCCAGCTTGCCAGTAACTCCTAGCTACACCAAGGAGGACCTCGACTGGATTAAGAAGTTACTCTTGACCCAGTGCCTCCACGGATGGTGGAGAGCAGCAGACTGATGCATAATTCTCCCAGAAGAGATGGGGAACAAAAGTCCTATCCAAGATGCACCGAGCCACCCATATGGGCACAAGGAAAATGCAAGACTTAGTGAGACGTGCCAGGATCACCGATTAAAGACCCCAGGACAAAAGTCGAACAGATAGTCGCTAGCTGCAAAGCTTGCCAATTAAGCTAACGCCAGCAGAAATGAAAAGAACTCTGGCTCCAGGGCTCGTGGAACCAGACCAGGAGCCTACTGGGAGGGAGACTTCACTGAGGTAAAGCCTGGAAAATATGGATATAAATATTTATTATTGTTTGTAGACACTTTTTCAGGATGGGTAGAAGCCTTTCCTACGAAACATGAGACTGCACAAGTGGTAGCCAAAAAGATGTTAGAAGACATCATGCCCAGGTATGGATTCCCTACCTTGGTAGGATCAGACAATGGACCAGCTTTCGTCTCAAAGGTAATACAGGGATGGGACAGTTTCTTGGGGCTGATTGGAAATTACATTGTGCATATAGACCCCAGAGCTCAGGCCAAGTAGAAAGAATGAATAGAACCTTAAAAGAGACCTTAACTGAATTGATCATGGAGACTGGCAGTGACCGGGTGTCTCTCCTCCCCTTTGCCCTTTACAGGGTTAGAAACTCCCCGTATAAACTGGCACTAACTCCCTTTGAAATCATGTATGGGGTGCCCCCTCCTATACTCCCCAACCTACAGTCTAATGTGTTCACTGAACTTGATGATCATGAGCTTCTTATATCCCTGAGGGAACTCCAGCGCACCCGCCAGGAGGTCTGGCCCAGACTAAAAGCCATCTATGAGACTGGGCCCCCACCTGAGCCACATCGCTACCAACCTGGAGACTGGGTATACATGCGGAGACATCAGCAGGAGACCCTCCAACCGCAATTGAAAGGACCCTACATTGTGATCCTCACCACACCCACCGCCCTCAAACTCGAAGGGATTGCTACCTGGATCCACTACACCCACGCCCGACCAGCTGACCCGTTCGCAGTTCCAGAGGACTTCATACCAGAATGGAAGGTCGAAAAGGACAAGGACAAGCCCCTAAAGCTAAGATTGCGCCGGGTGTAATGTGGTTGTTTGTTTGTATTGTTTTGTTTTGGTAACTATAGGACCTGCAATAGGAATTAGCATAGGAAAAGGCAACCCACACCAGCCTTTATTATTAACTTGGCAAGTTATACATACAGGCACGGGAGATTTGCTAAACAGCACATCCAAAGAGACACCTTTAAACACTTGGTTCCCTGAGCTACATATAGACTTATATGATCTTTTCCCCATTGAGGTAGTTGCAGCACCAGTCTACAGACTAAGTTCTTTTCCCGCAGCCCCCGCACCATTCCCTATATTTGGGAGAAAACAATTCTCCTCAGGCCCAAACTTTGTTCAGAGTCACCAATTTTATGTGTGCCTGGGGCACATTGAGGCTCAGGCCAGAAAATGTGGGGGGCCAACTGATTATTTTTGCTCTTCTTGGTCATGTGTGAGCACCGGAGACATAAGCTGGGCCCAGGGGTTTAAAGATGACCTTATTACAGTCTCTAGAACATTAAAACCTGAATGTAAGTACCTGAAAAACCAGAATAAATGCAACCCAGTGGTTATTAAATTCACTGACAAGGGATGAGAGGCAAGTTGGCTCACTGGGAAGAACGCTAGAGTCCCCTTCATTATGTTCACTGTGATGACTGCTGTGATACAGATTTGGGCTGATGTCATGTTAGATACAGAGGACATATACATAGCCAGATCTTAAATAAGGCGGCTCATAAATCTAGTGCGATCTGGGAATTTCTTTCTTGAATGACTCCACTAGTTTCTCTTCTCCAGAAGATGCTCTATGGTTAAATTGCTCAGATTTAACAACAGACCCTAGGAATGAGCCTTCCTAGCACCGAGGGACAGACCAGACACTAGGAAAGCCATCCTAGCACCGAAGGACAGACTCTAGGGATGACTCCCCTAGCCCCGAAATATGTGGCCTTCTTCACATCCGGGCAGGCGACTTCTAGCGCCAAACACTGCTGAGCGCCACCGACCACCTAGAGCCTAAAAAAGGAGAAAGCAAATGGGAGTCAAATTATCAGAGGCCCACTTTAGGCCACATAGATGCCGCCATAAGTATTCCTCAGTACATAACATTACATCATGTCCCATGATTGGGACAACACATAATCCAAAAGAAAAAGGGGGGAATGAAGAGAGCGTTTTTCAGTTTCTTGTCCTAAGTGACAGCCCTGCATTAGTTTGAAGCCAGTTCTCTCTTCTGCTAAACATAGAGGGGTACTGTGTTAGAGGTAGTGTGCCCCAGACTTCGGCTTACTGTGAACCTTGTTAAGGGTTATCATTGCTGAGAATTCTGTTTTGATTGCTGTTTGCTGTGAACACTGTGAAACTTTTCTTGGGGTGCTGTGAGGCCTGTTTCGTTTGCTATGTATTAGACTAAGTTGCTGTATGTTAAATCTTGTTAGGCATTAGAGTTAGAGACTTAGGACTGCACTAGACTCCTGACCCATTTGCTGTGATTGCTGTGAACCCTGTTTGCTGTGTTCGAGAATTGCCATGTTGTGAAAGTATAGTGCTGTTAAGGCTAAGGCCACTCCATTTTGGTTAAAGTTCCATCTTAGAGTAGTTCTGGGCCCCGAGTTCCAGGAAAACGAGTCACCCTGGACTCTGCCCCGGGTTCCGGGAAACAGAGTAGCCAAAAGGCCGGACCCAGATTAGCAGACCCGGTCACCATCCCGGGTGGGACTGGACCCTGATTAGCAGACCCTGCCTCCACCTTGAGTTCCAGGGAAACCACAGGAGGTCAGATTCCTAGAATAGCCCCTAGCAACACTAATCAGTGTCCAGCCCACACACGCTGACCATTTGATTCTGTGGGGGACCCTCAAACTAAGCCAATCCATAGCTAGCCCGCGCCCGCCAAATATGAAATACTCAATGAGAAACTAGCCCGCGAAAATGCCAATCCATCAATTCAAAGGATCCCCATTCCCGCCCAAAAAGTGTACTCAAACCCTCATAAAAAGCCTGTGTAAACCTGGCTCAGGGCTCTTGCCACTGCCCCGCTGCGTCGGGAGGTGCGAGAGTCCGAGCTCGAGCTTCGAATAAAGACCCTTTGCGTTTGCATCAGTCCCGGCTCCCCGGCGGTCTTCTTGGGATCCAGAATCTGGGCACAACACTATCGTCTGCCTTACACCCGGAAGTCGGGTCCAGTCCTTGTGACTGGGGAAGAAGTCTTGTCCCAGGGCTCTGTCTTTGTTGATTCACTGCATTTCAAAAGTATGTGACCATTCAGAGGCCCAGGGTATTTTGGAGGGGACCGGCAGAGGATGTTTGGCACGTAGCCTGGGCCAGAGATGTGGGCACTGAGCTGTCCTCCTTCTGGGCCGAGGGCAAATGAAGCCAGGCATCTTCTTTCCCAGTGGATCCCCATGCCCACTGGAAATGTCGAGCTGTGGCCCATCTGACTCCCATTTCCTTCCCCTTGCTGTTTTTAGACCGTTTTCTCCCCCATACTACCCATGGAGCCATCACTCAACAGCTGGCACCCCTGGCTAGGCTGCAAACTCTCACTGTGCTCCTGTGCTCAGTGAGAGCTATCAGGCTCTGCTCTACCAAGGAAAAGAAGTCCTTCAGTCCCTAGGTGCTTGGTGCTTGGCCTGCTGTGCTATGCAGGGTAAAGGGGAGCCAGCTTGCCTCACTGACCTGATGAGTGACTGGTGTTCATTCTGTGAAGCTGACAGTTTACACAGGGGCAGTATGAACCCGGAAGGGTCAGCACTGGAAGAGCCTTTGGCAGGAATTAGGGAAGCAAGTCCTCGTTGCCGATTCCTGAGCAAGAGTCCTCAGAAGCCAATAGCTACAGCTATTGCTGCCTCCCTCAACTGATGGGAATTGTGGCAGAGATACTACAATGCAGAAATCACTGGCTCCCAAAGAAGGAACGCAGGCTTCTTGCTGACAGGACTCTCAGGTGTAGTTGTTCAGGGGGCTCCTGTGGCAAAGCCCTCAGGCCTTTCTCCTTCCGGATACAGCCCAGTTGATAGGACCCTGCGCTGGGTACTTCATGCTCAACATTCTTCCAGTCACATGCGTAATGAACAGCTCTGGCACTGTGTGTCTCCACTGCCACCCCTTTGTCCTTTTCACGAAAGAGGCTTTGCATGAAGACTATTCCAAGACAGAGTCTTAGAGTCATATGCTCTTTTTTCAGTTTGGGGGTTTTGTGGTGTCCTTGGGACGGTAACAGAGATATTGCATTGAGCCCTTCTCAGTTTGGGTTCAGAATGATGTGGGCCTCGCCAAACCTAAGGTACATGAAGGGACCCAGGGAGACTGCTTGTGGGTAAGGCTAAGCCAGAGGTTAGTGGTGGAGCCTGCGTCCTGTGTGGGACAAAAGGAAGGGAAGGTAGAGGTCTGCCTCCTCGATTTTCCCCACGCCCCTTTGAATGGATAGCTTAGACTCCCCTTGTAGTCATTCCGCTCCCGTTGCCGAGTTGCTCGTTTGCTCTCACATCACACACTGAGACCATGTGACTCTCCCACACGCAACCGAGTTACGAGAATTGGAAACGAGTTTCCAGTCAGTTCCTGACCCAATGGAGGGCTCTGAGTGTCTGACGTCCCAGAGGACAATTGATTCCCATGTCCCTGAGCTCTTGTTGCTGAAGAGGTTACTATAGCTATAGTAAATCCTTTCTCTTCTTTGGATACAAGAGTTTCTCTGGAATTGTTTTAGAGCCCTTGTGTCAGAGGCATGTCCTCTCCTGTGAAGCTGGGAGTCTGGGGAAATCCTGGTGAGTGTGCAATAGGCTTGGCCACAGGCACCCTGTAGTTGGATTTCAGAATTTGTGGCCATCACCAGGCCTAGAGCATCTGTAGGTGCCTGCTGGAGAATGCTTGTGTGTAGGCTAAGCCAGAGGTGTGGGAATGGAGCTGGCCTCCTGTCTGGATCGAGAGTAGAGGAAGAGAGATAACTTTTCTGTTGAGGGACGCCAAGCCCTTGGGAGATGCAGAATTTTGGCACTGCTTCCACTCATGCACATCGCAAGGCTGCTTTCCTGGCTAGGTCTCCATTCATGGTCCAGGGGCCATGGCCATATGAATGATGCCAGTTTCCCAGCCAGTTCCTGAGGAAATTGTAGGAATACGGATCTGTCATCCCTCATGAAATCTGAGCACAAGGTGTTGCTTAGCTGGCTAGGGTACGCGTGAGCATGGTATCCAGTGGCCCTCCTCCCCTCACTATGGAGATGCCTTGATTTTGAAGAACAGCAGGTTTTCATGCGGGCGGGATGGTCCAGGTCTGGTCAGCACACAAAGTACCTTTGGATGCAATCCTACACCAAGACTTGCTCCCAAACACTTGCGTCATCCGGGACACATCCCTCCTACCGCTAGCTGTATCACAGCTACCCCAGTACTGACGGCAAGGACAGGACCACACGCCTAGAGCCCAATCTTTCCCTCTGATTCTGAAGAAAGAATCTCGGAAGGCTCCTTGCTGACAGGGGCTTTCAGGTGAACTACTAGACGGCACTGTTTGCCAAAGACAACAGGTGTTTCTCCTTCCTCAGTCAGTTTGTGAGCTGGGGAAGACGGTGCTAGTCACGTCACTCTGTGCATTCTCTCATTCCTTCTGAGGGACACTCTCTGTGTGCCTAGCAGCAGAGGCAGGTG